>LR812539.1:8055789-8315789 GCA_903798195.1 Danio kyathit
AGTGTTTTTGTGTGTGTGTGTGTTAGTTTTGATCCATGTTAGTCTTCATTAGTGTGTGCTGTTGTGTTTCATATGTGTGTGTATGTCTTCATGAATTTGTGTGTGTGTTAGACTAGATCAACTGGTGTGCGTGTGTGTGATAGTATTCTTCAGTGTGTGTGTGTTCGTCTTCACCAGTATGTGTATGTATTTTAGTCTTAATCAGAGTGTGTGTATGTGTGTGTGTGTGTGTTAGTTTTTATCCATGTCAGTCTTCATCAGTGTGTGCTGTTGTGCTTCATATGCGTGTATGTCTTCATGAATTTGTGTGTGTGTTAGACATCATCAACTGGTGTGCGTGATAGTATTCTTCAGTGTGTGTGTGTGTGTTTGTGTTAGTCTTCATCAGTATGTGTATGTATTTTAGTCTTAATCAGAGTGTGTGTATGTGTGTGTGTGTGTTAGTTTTTATCCATGTCAGTCTTCATCAGTGTGTGCTGTTGTGCTTCATATGTGTGTATGTCTTCATGAATTTGTGTGTGTGTTAGACATCATCAACTGGTGTGCGTGATAGTATTCTTCAGTGTGTGTGTGTGTGTGTTTGTGTTAGTCTTCATCAGTATGTGTATGTATTTTAGTCTTAAATCAGAGAGAGAGAGCGCGTGTGTGTGTGTGTGTGTGTGTGTGTGTGTGTGTGTGTGTGTGTGTGTGTGTGTGGTAGTCTGCATCAGTGCGTGTATGTATTTTAGTCTTATTCAGCATGTGTGTGTGTTCGTCTTCATCAGTGTGGGTGTTTATGAATTTTAGCCTTATTTAATGTGTGTGTGTGTGTGTGTGTGTGTGTGTGTGTGTGTGTGTGTGTGTGTTAGTCCTTATCTCTCTCTCTTTCTGCGTGTTTGTGTGTGTTAACCCTCATCTCTCTCTCTCTAAGTGTGGGTGTGTGTGTGTGTTACCTCATAACTCTCCCGAACAGCAGATGAGTGTCTGCTGGGACTCAAACTCTGCAGTGCCAGCAGGTGGAGCTGTGGATATGGATAATTCCTTATCTCATGGACAACCTACAGACAAACACACACACAATGCTTCAAAATACGTCTATAAAATAGCCTTCATCAGTGTGTGTGTGTGTGTGTGTGTGTGTGTGTGTGTGCATGTTAGTCATCATCACTGGTGTGTATATATTTTAGTCTTAATCAGTGTGTGTGTGTGTGTGTGTTCTGTTGCTATGGTGATGTATGCTGAATATCGACAGAGACTCACCACCTGTGTGGTGGAGGTGTTCCTGGGCAGGTGGTGCATTCTAGGAGAGGCCAGGTAATGCTGGTAGGGTTGAGGAATCTGCTGTAGAGGATACTGATGCAGCACTCCTGCGTCCACACTCAGATCCCTGAAAACACATCATTTCAATGCGACTCACTTAAAAATGGCGGAAATATTTGAGCTTTTTGTTGTGCAGTTTCATACATTTTTGAAACAGAAATAAGCATCTGTGTGTAAACACGTTTGACTAAAACTACACTGTCAAAAACTACACTTCCCATTGTTCAAACAACAAATCGATTAAGTTTACTTAATTTAAGTGAATTGAATATAAAACAATTAAGTTGTCCCAAAACAATCTCAAGAATTGTGTTGTTTCAGCTCATTTTAAATAAGTTGTTTGAACAAGTAGCAAAATAATGTGTTTGAGTGTACACTACCTGACAAAAGTCTTGTCCAAGTTTTAGGAACAGCAAATAATAACTTGACTTCTAGTTGATCATTTAGTATCAGAAGTGGCTTATATGAAAGGCAAAGGCCTCTAGATTACGCTTATTTGACCACAATAAAACATGATCATACCTTGATTTTTAATTCTTTAATTAGGACTGTAAGGTCTGACTCTGCTTAGACAAAAGTCTTGTCATTTAACATAAATAATGTCTAGTATAGAATATAAAGTCATGGTGCAGTGGAAAAAGAATGAATATTGTGTCTGACTCCATCATGAGCTTGGAGGACTGCATTAATAAATGCACTATTACTTATTAATAAATTACTCTGGAATGGCAAAGAAAGCGTTCTACCAGAGTTCATCAAGATTCTTTGGATTCATCTTCAATGCCTCCATCTTACCCCAGACATGCTCAATAATGTTCAAGTCTGGTGACTGGGCTGGCCATTCCTGGAGCACCTTGACCTTCTTTGCTTTCAGGAGCTTTGATGTGGAGGCTGAAGTATGAGGAGGAGCGCTATCCTGCTGAAGAATTTGCCCTCTCCTGTGGTTTGTAATGTAATGGGCAGCTCAAATGTCTTGATACCTCAGGCTGTTGATGTTGCCATCCACTCTGCAGATCTCTCACACGCCCCCATACTGAATGTAACCCCAAACCATGATTTTTCCTTCACCAAACTTGACTGATTTCAGTGAGAATCTTGGGTCTATGTGGGTTCCAGTAGGTCTTCTGCAGTATTTGTGATGATTGGGATGCAGTTCAACAGATGATTCATCAGAAAAATCGATCTTCTGCCACTTTTCCAAATGATCAACTAGAAGTCAAGTTATTATTTGTTGCTCTTACAACTGGGGTTGATGACAAGACTTTTGTCTGGTAGTGTATTTATTTTTTTGCTTTATTAACTGAAATAAAATTACAAATTCACATTAAATTACAAAGTACAACTAAACACTGAACTGAAATAAAATAATAATTAGCATATATATATGTATATATATATATATATATATATATATATATATATATATATATATATATATATATATATATATATATATATATATATATAGATATATATAGAGAGAGAGAGAGAGAGTAAATATGTAGATTGTAAATATACTGATTATTATTGTTTTTATTACTGTTTTATCCTAAAATGTTGGTTGTTAAATGGACAGTTTATTCTGATCTATAATTAATTTTGTATTGATTTGTACGAATAATATGATATGTTGAATAATAATAGAATATGTTGAATAATAATAATACTGTGATATGTTGAATAATAATGTGATATATTGAATAATATGATGTATTGTTGATATTTTATTTAATCTTTATATATATATCATCTTTTTTTTTTTTTTTACTACTACTATTTACTGTTTTGTTATTATTACTTTTTATGTAAACTGTAGAACTGCTTTGGCAATACATTTGTAACATTTGTCATGCCAATAAAGCAATTATTGAATTGAATTGAGAGAGAGAGAGAGAGAGAGAGAGAGAGAGAGAGAGAGAGAGAGAGAGAGAGGAGAGAGGAGAGAGAGAGAGAGAGAGAGGAGAGAGAGAGAGAGAGAGAGAGAGAGAGAGAGAGAGAGAGAGAGAGAGAGAGAGAGAGAGAGAGAGAGAGAGAGAGAATTCATAATCATTTATTCTGTGGCGCTTTTACAGACAATCACATTTTCATCATTTGCCTAATGGTTTTAACTTGACATGTTTAACCACATACACAATATTTAACTAGAAGTTGTTTCAGCAACACTTTACAATAACAGTGCATGAATAATAATGTGTTAATATGTAAACTAAACATACTTTATTATGAAGGCATGTGCTAAGCATGAACTAACTTTAACTACAACAAGACTCAAGACAGTCTACTACAACAGTCACAAGAGTTTATGTGTGAATAACGGCTACCTTAATTACTTGTTAGTACATGTTGTTAATTGATGTAATAATTAACATTTAAGTTTAAGCTAAATGTAAACAACATTAACTCATGAGCTCTTATAATTATGTCATGGCTTTACTTGAAGGGACACATCATCATCAACTCATTCTTAACTACTCATGAACTCCTGTGTTTAAACTGTTCATGTTGACAGAACACTTTTCGGTAACACTTTAGGTCACAATTCATGCTATTAAATACTGGTTATTACCTGCCTATTATTAAGATATGAACTGTTTATTATTAGTTGTAAAGTATGATCTTATTCTGCATCCACAATCCTACCCAAAACCTAAAACCAACATCCACCTTACGAATTATTAATAAACAGCTAATTAATAGTTTGCTAAGCTGGTAGTGCTAGTTAATGGTTTGTTAAAACCGTGAATTGTGACCTAAGCTAAAGTGTTACCCACTTTTCTATTGTTTTTCAGTGTAAACGCACTAGACAGACGTGCATGAGAAGTTCATGAGTAGTTAAGAATGGGTTAATGATGATGTGCCCCTCCAAGTAAAGTCATACAATTATACATTAACAGCTCATAGGTTCATGAGGGTTAAATTAAGCATCAACTAATGTGGTAATTAATACATTCATTAACAAACAATAATGTATTCATTCATTCATTTTCTTTTCGGCTTAGTCCCTTTATTAATCTGGGGTCACCACAGCGGAATGAACCGCCAACTTACCCAGCATATGTTTTACAGAGCGAATGCCCATACACTACGGACAATTTACCTTATTCAATTCACTTATACCACGTCTTTGGACTGTGGGGGAAACCGGAGCACCCGGACGGGGAGAACATGCAACACGCCAACACGGGGAGAACATGCACGCTTCACACAGAAACACCAACTGACTCAACCGAGGCTCGAACCAGCGACCTTCTTGCATTGAGGTGATCGTGCTACCCACTGCGCCACCGTGATGCCTACATTCATGCACTAACAAGTAATTAAGGTAGCCGTTATTCACAAATGAACTCATGATGTAGTTAAAGTTAGTTCATTAGCACATGCGTTAACTCGTCATTAGTTTATAATAATGTTTAGTTTACATGTTAACACATCATTATTCATGTACTGTTATTGTAAAGTGTTACCGAAGCTTCTCTTAATTCATCATAATATTTAATGCTATTAATTTAGATTTAATTTAATTTAATTTTTTTTTTTTATTAAAATTTAATTTCAATTTATTATTAACTTATCGTCTGTTCAAGCTATTACTATATTTGTATTTTATTATTCTAATTTATATTTATTAGAGGTTTGCAGAAGAGTTAATAAGCTGTGAAAATACTAAACTAAAATGAAATGTTCACAAAATAAAACTAAACCAGTAATGAAACAAACTAAAACGAACACATTAGTAACAATAGTATCAAAATAAAAACAAATTTAATAATGCAATATTTGTTTGTGTGTGCGTGTCTGTTTGTTTGCAGAACGCACCAGTCAGTGCCTTCCGCCAGGTATCTGGGCTGCTGCGGGATTGGCTGTGGGACGTGAAGGGGCGGGGCATATTCATATCCCGGGCGTAACCGATGCGTGTTCAGCGGGACTCGCTCCTGTGTGCGTCTGAACACATCCGACAATACGAAGAATTTATGAATCAGTCTAAACTAAATAAATAAACAAATGTAATACAATTTACGATTTGCTTTTTTGTGTAATTGTGTGTGTTTGTTGTACCTGCGTTGCAGTAGCTGTTGCTGGATGAGGTATTGCTGCTGTAAGGCCTGAGGTAGGAAAGGGGGTGGGACCTCCTGGTATTGGGGCGGGGCAAGTGGAGGGGGCGGGAAATCAGCAGGCAGGGGTGTGGCTGTGGCGGCCAGGTGGAAATGCCGGCAGGAGGTGGCATGACTATGCTGGTGCCTGCTGAAATGTGCTCCTGTTCGGGACAAGAGAGAGTCCATACAACCTGTCAGAGACCCGCCAGGACGTGTGCAGGAGACAGAGCTTATGTTCAGAACAGTCTACTGTGTGACATGTAAAAATAAGTATTTTTTTTTATACACTTAAAAAATGATTCATTAGATTTGGGGTGTCCAAACTCGGTCCTAGAGGGCCGGTGTCCTGCATAGTTTAGCTCCAACTTGCTTCAACACCTGCCTGGAAGTTTCTAGTACCTAGAAAGAGCTTGATTAGCTAGTTCACGTGTGTTTAATTGGGATTGGAACTAAAATATGTAGGACACCGGCCCTCCAGGACTGAGTTTAAATACCCCTGCATTAGATTCAGTACATTTTTAAGGTAAGTGGTTGCAAACAATTTATATGGGCTGAATTTAAACAAAGAAATTAAGAACATTACTAAATTTAATTTGCTTGATTAAATTCAGGCCATAGCCGATAAAATGTTTGCAACCAGTTACTTTAAAAATACTTTTAGTAAATTCAATGAATAAATATTTTTTTCAGTGTATTTACAAACAAGGTCATCATCTATTATTAAATTATTTTTTAAAAATTGTGCTGGGCAAAGATTAATCACGATTAATTAATTTAATTTGACATAATATCTGTGTGTGCATTATTTATCTATCTATCTATCTATCTATCTATCTATCTATCTATCTATCTATCTATCTATCTATCTATCTATCTATCTATCTATCTATCTATCTATCTATCTATCTATCTGTCTGTTGTGTGTGTGTGTGTGTGTGTGTGTGTGTGTGTGTGTGTGTGTGTGTGTGTGTGTGTGTGTGTGTGTGAGATAGAAACAAAACTATATAAAAAATTAAAAAATTGTTACATAGATATTTAAACATATTTAAATTGCATCATATACATATTTTATATGTAAATATAAATAAACTTTCTCAAATATATGAACGCATGGTGTATTTAAATATGCATAATAAATATGCAAAGCACACGCACATATATTATGTAAAAACAAATGTTGATTTTTTGATAAATTTTTGCCCACACTGTAAAAAATTTGACCTTAAATTCACAGTAAATTACTGGCTAATAACTGCATTACTTTCACAGTAAAATACTGTATGTAAATTCACAGCAAGGTAGTTCACAGTAATTTACTATGATTTTGTTGCATTACATTACATTACTGTGAAATTACAGCCATACAGAGTAGAGAGTAAAGCCATTTATTGTGATTTCACAGTATTATCTTGGAGAATTAACTATATTTTACTGTGAAGCAGGCCTTCCTCGGCTAGTTATTCTGACATTTACCCTGACGTTGAAATTATTTTGGGTGTTTAACAGTGTTTGGTTTTATGAACCAATTACTTTTGTTTCAGTTTATTATATTTTTGGCTAAGCACAAAGTTATGTTCATTAAAAATTATTTCATATTTTCATGTTAACCTTATAAAATTAGATAAAGGTGCAGTGCACCCAAAAATAAAAAATTAATTATGACATTCATGTAGTTTCAAAACAGGATGATTTTTTCTTTAAAACTTATTTTTGAAGATGTAACCAAATTGTTTTTGGGGCTGCAATAACATTCTGTTATTTCTAGATATCAAAAAAGTGTCAATACTAGCATAAAAGTTCATATGTATTAATGTCTATTTTGAATGAAATAAAAAGAGTTTGAATTAACATGAAAAAGATATAAGTCTTTTACATTAATTTGCTATAATAATGCTACCTGCTTTAATTCCACAATAAAATTATGAATGCAACACAATACCGTGCATTTTTACAGTTAAATCTTGTGAAGAGATATTAATGTTAATTTACTGTGAAAAATTACAGTAACATATTGTGAAAATCTGGAATTTTGTTTACAGTGCAGCACTATAACAAAATATAATAATAATAATAATAATAATTATTATTATTATTATTATTATTATTATTATTATTATTATTATATTCATTCATTCATTCATTTTCTTTTCGGCTTAGTCCCTTTATTAATCTGGGGTCGCCACAGCGGAATGAACCGCCAACTTATCCAGTACATGTTTTACGCAGTGGATGCATTATTATTATTATACGATTATTATATTTCTTAACAATTAATATTAATATTATACAATTTATTAATAATAATTATTATTATATATTTTAACATGTTTTGTAATGTTATTCCATAGCATTACATTCTGAACACAACACAGACATGAAAATTCCTTTAAATTTTAATACAAAAAAATGTAAATGATAAAAATCAATTAACAAAATAAACAAATATATTAGTATTGATACAATAAAACAGAAAAAATAAATGCATTAAATTGAAAAGTTAGACCTAAATAAAATTAATTACAGTCATTTACAGGAAAAAACGAGAATGTTAAAACGAGAATGAAAACAAAACTGTTTATTGTTTGCATGCTTTGTAATGTTTTTCCATAGCATTACATTCTCAACAAGACAGATATGAAAAAAAGACTCACATTTAAACGCAGAGAAATGGAAATAAGAAAATAATAATCAATGAACAAAACAAACTATTAAAACAACGAGACTGAAAAAATGCCTTAACTTAAATAGTTAGGTCTAAATAAAATAAAATTAGTTATTTACAGAAAAAAAAAGTTAAAATGTTAGAAAGAGAATGGAAAAATACATTACATTAAATGGTTAAAATTACAGTAACAAAAAAACTCAGAATGAAAATAATAATAATAATAATAATAATAATAATAATAATAATAATAATAATAATAATAATAATAATAATAACAGGGTTTTTGCAGGTTTCACCAAGTTAAATTTAAGACTTTAAGGCCCAGTTTCACAAACAAGGTTTAGCTTAAGCCAGGACTAGACCTTAGTTAAATTAGGCTATTTAAGCCACATTTATAAAAACAGCCTTAGAAAAATACATTACTGGTGTGCACCTGTAAACAAAAAATGACACTGACATATTTTAAGACATCTCACTGCAAGTTATTTTCAGTTGAGACAGCTCAAACATGAAATTTAATCCATAACTAGCCTTAAACCTTGTTTGTGAAACCGGGGGCAAGACATTTTTAAGACCATTATGAATGAAATTTTAGACTCTTAAAGGGCTAACGGCTAGGGATTTTTTCAAATGGCGCGAATAGAAAAGATTTTTATTTGCCCTATCAATACAATTATTATAATTTAATATTTTACAATAATAAATTAATAATAATTTTTTTAAATAATTTTAGATATTTCTTTAAAAAGAAGTAAATATTTAAAATAGTGTAAAAACCATCAAGCTCTACTTGTATCCGTACACCATTTTCCATCATAAACTTTCTTTAAAATAATAAAAAATAAATTAATTAATTAACAAATGTTTTAAAAGTTTTAAAAAGCAGAATAATATAAATGTATGCACAACAATCTGTCCAGGTCAGTGTCCTCAGCAGTAAATACATGGAGCACTTTTAAACAAATGTTATTATAAGGAAAATAATTAAACCATTATGTTAAATAGAGTTAATAATTACTTTTTTGAATAAAAAGCTTAAAGTTTTATTGAAATGATTGTTGGTGATTGTATGGGTTTTGGCCAGATTGGGTAGCAATACATGAACAAAAGAAAACTAAGACATGTTTAAAGAAGATTTAAGACCTACAACACAATATTTCAGTAAATTTAAGACTATTTAAGGCCTAAAATTTTGATTTTGGGATTTAAAACATTTTAAGACTTTTTAAGACCCTGCGGAAACCCTGAATAATAATAATTAGTCAAAATGAATTACAGTTAGTAGCAGAAAAAAAGTCAATAAAATAAAATAATAAATATAAAAATAAAGACAAAAACCTATGCGAGCATCAATATCAACCAAAAAATAAATAAACTAAATCTTTAATAAAATACTTAATAAAACAAAGATTATCTAAAGGTAATTGTGTCAATAAAATGAAAATAAATTAATTAATTTAAATACAGTTGGTTATAACACAAAAAGTGTGTCAGAACCAATATACTTAGGATGCAGAATTAATTATTGCATATAAAAATGTAATCATGAAATACAGATATTTTTGTTTTTATAATTGTACAGATGGATATTATAGATGTTTGTTTACATAAATTTGTATTAGTTTCATTTAAATGAAAATAATGAGCAAAACTGATCATTTGGTAAATGTGCTGTAATAAAATAAGATTCTATAAAATGTAAATATAAAAATATAAAGTTTAGATTAGGCAACAGTCTCTTACACAGTTTCAAATACCACATTATATTAATGGTGATTTTGCAATGCCAGGACTAGCCGTTAGTGACCACAGCAGATGTTCGTGGTGTTTTATCTTATCAGCAGGACATGAAGCAGAAGCAGAAGGCTGATTTTAGAAATGCAGGAACATTTTATATCTATTAGTCCAGTGTTTCTCAACCACGTTCCTGGAGGACCACCAACACTGCATGTTTTAGATGTCTCCTTTGTCTGTCACACCCATTACAGGTCTTTCAGTCTCTGCTAATGAGCTGATGATCTAAATCAGGTGTGTTTGGTTAAGTAGACACGGGAAAATGTGCAGAGCTGGTGGTCCCCCAAAAACATGGTTGAGAAACACTGTATTAGACAAATTATTGTTCAAAAACTTTAATGAATATTAGTTATATCAAGTTCTCTCAAAAACTAACATTTGCGTGTGCCTGTACAGGGGTGGACTTAACCAATAAGCAGCTGCTTGGGGCCCCGGGGAATTAGGGGGCCCAGACCAATTCCAAGAAGATTTAATTTTTTATTTATTTGATTTTTATTTTATTAATTTTCTATTTTTTTTTATTTGATTTTTATTTTATTCATTTTCTATCACATGTTGTAAAATCTGTCTATAACTGTTAAGATTTTAATGTCATTATTTCTTTTTAAAACCGCGGGCCCCCACGAATAATGGAATGTTCCTTTTTATACTGCACACTAATATTAAAATCTAATCACAAATATGTATGTAATAGTTAGTTTTTGAATAGTTTATAGTGTAAATTTGTGAATTTATTGTATTTAATTAATTAATAAGTTCATACAAAGAATATCTACAGAGAAAGAGAGTGTTTTGAGTTTTAATGCCAGGGCGCCTCACATGGAACTGCTTAGGGCCCCCAAATCACTAAGTCCGCCCCTGTGCCTGTAGATACATTTGGTTTTGGAAAAAAGAGTCACAAAAATGATGGTATATTGAGTAGCCTCAGCTGTATCCCATCTAGACTTAACCATATTAAAATGAATCTTTTCTCCTTAGCTTCTGGTTTACATCTTAATATTCATAAATGTGAACTGTTATCCATAAAACACTCGACTACTGATAGTAAAATTTGTGACATCCCAGTTAAATCTGAAATCAAATACCTAGGTATAATTGTATGTAAAGATCAAAAAAAGAGATCAAAGCTCAATTTTGAACCTCTTATACTCTGTATGCGGCGCAAATTAAATTCTTGGTTACAGCGTGATTTATCAATAACAGGTAGAGTGTTACTTTCTAAAGCAGATGGATTATCCCAGCTTATCTATCCCGCTATGGAAAATCTGTCGGAAATCTGTCGAATACTGGACAAAATTACAGTAGACTTTGTTTGGAACTGTAAAACGCACCTAATTTAAAAGTGTTATGCTGGCTGATCGGGCCATGGGAGGACTTAATTTAGTGGATTTTTACACACTTAATTTAGTTAAAATTAAGTGGTTAAAGACGTTTTTATTCAAAAAGATATTTTTAGCTCAGTTGGAGGTTTACATTTTTTGTTGCGCTGTAATTTTGATATCTCTAAAATACCATTAAACTTATCTAGTTTTCATAAACAGGCTTTAATATGTTGGTCTCTTACATATAATTATCATTTTTCTTCTCGTACCTATTTTATTTGGAAATAATAAAAATATTAGATATAAAATAAATCCCCTTTTTTTATTTAATAACTGGTTCAATAAACATATACGGTAACACTTTATAATAACTACACACTATCAATCATTTACTAAGCATTAGCATCTAGTGAATTCCTTATCTGTTAATCATTAACTCTACATTAATAAGCGTTAGTAAGCAGTTTATAACTGCAGCTACAAATGCTCTATTCTTGACTTACAACCACATTTATAATGTGCTTAATAATTGCACTTTCATACTTTAATGATTTACTTTTCATTACTAAATTAAGTATTGCATTATTAACAAACCAGCTGTATTTAAGAGTCGTCGATGGTTTTTAAGATAATTCAGAATGAGTTAGTAAAAGATTAATAAACTATTAAAATTAACATTTATATATCTTATTATTCAAGCATATATTAATAGTTAATTTGTATGTTAATAAATGCTTTATTAACTTAACTTCATGCAGTTTTGTGACCTAATCTAAAGTAAGGACTGTTTATGCTTTATAAATCCCTTATAAATGACAATTAAAGGCTCAGTATGAACAATAATCATTGCAATCTTATCTAAAAAGTAAAATTACTGTAAAGTTTAAACATTGCTGAATAACAGGAGTGTCAAAATACAACATAAAATTGGATAAAACAACAACAATATAACAATATAATAAGATGCAATGTTTAAACTGTACAGTCATTTTATTTTAGATAAGGTTGCAAAGAATATATTCTTTTTAAATACAGTTTTATTTGTGTATCTTAAAACGAATAGAAATGAATAATGCTGTTTGTGTTCTTTTTTCCTGTTTAGAATGTAACTGAGCCTTTAATTGTCATTTATAAGGGATTTATAAAGCATAAATAGTCCTCACTTTAGATTAGGTCACAAAACTGGATGAAATTGAGTTAATAAAGCATTTATTAACATACAAATTAACTATTATTAAATGCCTGAATAATAAGATTTACAAATGCTAATTTTAATAGTTTAATAATCATTTACTAACTCATTCTGAATGGTAATAAAAAAACACCAACTATGCTTAAATAACTGGTTTGTTAATAATGCAATGCTCAATTTAGTAATGAAAAATAAATCATTAACAAAGTATGAAAGTACAAGTATTAAGCACATTATAAATGTGGTTGTAAGTCAAGAATACAGCATTTGTAGCTGCAGTTATAAACTGCTTACTAACGTCTGTTAATGTAGAGTTAATGATTAACAGATAATCAATTCACTATATGCTAATGCTTAATAAATGGTTCATAGTGTTTAGTTATTATAAAGTGTTACCAAATATACTTTTAGTTAGTCACCTCTTAGATGACTGTGGTGTCCCTTTTTCATATGAAAGATTTATGCATCAGTTTTCTTTTACTGTTCCCCCCCAAAGAATATGCCATTGTTTTTGGTGCAATCCCTGATTGTGTTATACCTTTAGTCAAATCTAGCCACAAAGGTTCGTCAGATTCTTTTATTTTTGACAACTCAAACCATTTTGTTGACCAATCTCTTCTCAGTTCTATGTCAAACAAAGATATTTGCTTGGTTATTAATAATTCTCGGATCTCTTTACCTGCTTGCATAGGTTTTTGGAATAATATATTTGGTGGCATAGATTGGGAACAGTTTTGGCTTCTTCTGAAAAAAAAGTATTTTTATCTAATAAAGCTGTTGAAGTCTCAATCAAAATCATTCATAATTGCTACCCAATAAATACCAAACTAGCTACATTTAATAACAATATTTCCCCTAAAAGCTCAGTTTGTACTGAATATGATGAAACACTAAATCATTTATTTTGGGAGTGTGTTTACTGTAAAGTTTTTGGTTGACTTTTCCAATTTCAGAAAAAAAAATTTATTTCAAAACTTTCGTATTTCCCCAAAAATTGCATTCTTCGGTTACTCTCTGAACTTAGATCCTTCTCATTGTACATTTATTATTAATTTATTGCTTTTTTTGCTAAATTTTACATCCATAAATGTAAATTTTCAAAGAAACACCCTTACTTTTTTATTTTCAGAAAGGACTTTGATTTACATGTGAACTCTTTAAAAGACTCTTTAACAATTATATTGCAGGTAAAACTCTTTCTTTGTGTAAATCATTTAAACTGGTTTAATTTGCTGGAATGTTATTTATGTAACCCTTTTTGTCTCTTTGTTCATATTGTATCTTTGTAATGTTCTTTCTTGCATAATCATAATAAATAATAATAATAATAATAATAATAATAAAGACTTAACCATATTCCAGAGCGGGAGCAGATGCATGATCAGGTTATTAAAATTAAGGAAACACTTTTTTTACTGTAAAACAAAAAATTCTGGGTTCCACAAAATCAATTTAATTGAACACAAAAACATTAAGTTGTCCCAAAAAAAACAAGAATGGTGGTGTTTCAGCTCATTTCAATAAGTAGTTTGAACAAACAACGTCAAGTTGTAACAGACAGAGGATTAGTTGTAACACATGCTTAAATAGGGAGAGGGGTCTGGATGCAGACCTGGTGCAGTGCAATCTGAGCTGCATCCAATGCTTTTTAATCAGCTCACCTAATCCCACCCCTAACTCAACCCCTCACAGTGACGTCACTCGCTCCATTTAAGTGCATTGTGTCTGACATTGCATTGCTGAGTATAATGCAATCTCAGCTTGCATCATAAAGGCTGCATCCAGATATTGTTGTAAAAAGGCAGATTTTACACAGTTAATTTAATTTCTGTTTACTTTAAATAGTATATTTCCACAGTTCTTACCTCAATAATTTTTTTTTATTCTACATAGCACAGTATGTTTATTTATTTATTTATTTATCTACTGGATAAACACATTTGTATTAATTTGGATTATAATCCGTTATTATACAATGCATTTATTTGTAGTATTAGCAATAGATTTTTTTTTGTCTTATTAAACAAATATTATTTATTAAAAAACATTTTATTTAAAAAGTTTTTAACATCACACTCAAAATTTAAAAACTATCGTGTTGGTTTAGTTCAGGGGTGTCCAAACTCGGTCCTGGAGGGCCGGTGTCTTGCTGAGTTTAGTTCCAACTTGCTTCAACACACCTGCCAGGAAGCTTTTAGTATATCTAGTAAGCTTGATTAGCTGGTTCAGGTGTGTTTGATTAGGGTTGGAGCTAAACTCTCCAGGACACCGGCCCTCCATGACCGAGTTTGGACACCACTGGTTTAGTTGGTGTCCAACTGTGTGGCTTAATTGTAACACCGTGTTACAACTAACCCCGCTGTGTCGTGTTTTCCTCAAAACTGGCTAGCAGTCACTGTGTTTTTTTACATCTTTCAAAATGGTTCCATCTTTTAGCCTAGAAGACGGTAATCACAACAATATAAGATTTTACATACATACTTTCACAAGTTTTTAAAATAAAAAATATTGACTATAGACCATTTCAATGTGATGATGCCAGTGGCCCATGAGCACTTCCTGCTTGCTGTCAAACTATTTCACAACCATAACAAGAGGCAATTCAATCATATCTTAACATAATAACAGCTATCATAACATTATTCATCAATATGGGGACCTTTTTGGATTCTCAGAAGCTATGGAAATTAAAAATGTAAAACAGGAAATAGAATAGGACCATTGGTATTGTTTACATCCCTCAAAATGGTCTAGAATAAAAAATACTTTTATGCTGCAAAAATAATTCCTTAATTCCTTAAATTTATATAGCGCTTTTCTAGACACTCAAAGCGCTTTACACATTGGGGGGAATATCCTCATCCACCACCAGTGTGCAGCATCCACCTGGATGACGCGACGGCAGCCATTTTGCGCCAGACCGCACACCACACATTGGTGATTGGTGGAGAGGAGACAGAGTGATGAAGCCAATTATGATATGGGGAGGGTTCGGAGGCCATGATGGACAGAGGCCAGTGGGCAGATTTGGCCAGGACGCCGGGGTTAAACCCCTACTCTTTCTCGAAGGACATCCTGGGATTTTTAATGACCACAGAGAGTCAGGACCTCGGTTTAACGTCTCATCCGAAAGACGGCGCTCACTGAGCAGTATAGAGTCCCCGTCACTATACTGGGGCATTAGGACCCACACAGACCGCAGGTTGGGCGCCCCCTGCTGGCCTCACTAACACCACTTCCGGCAGCAACCTAGCTTTCCCATGTGGGAACCCATCCAGGTACTGACCGGGCGCAGCCCTGCTTAGCTTCAGTGGGCGACCATGTGAGAGTTACAGAGAGCTAGCTGCCGGCTAGAGAAATGTTGCATTTCTCATACAAATTTCACTGAACTTTTTCAACAATTGGCAGTAAGACGTCTGCTGACACTGTGGTGAAAACCTCGAAAGCATGCCATGGTTAACCCTGAGCAATTACCTTAAGACTCTGTGTTACAATTTACCACTCAATACTTTGTGCCCCGCGCTCCCCTAGCCTACAGTGGATTCTGATTAATGGGCTACAGTATATGCACAGCTAATGTTTTTCAGCCAATGATGAAAGGTTTATGTGACTATTTTCAATTTCATAAGGTTCCTTTTACAGCATCGATGTTGTAATGTAATTAAAATATAATCAGACTTAAGCATCCATATGGTTGTTAAAATATAAATAGAGACGAAACACTGTTTAAACGCAGGCGCCGTCATTAGCAGTAGGCTAGCACAGAAACTCCATTGAAAATACTGGGGTAAAATTAATTTCCATATTTTAAAGTCATGTGGAAAAATATAATTTAATGCAGTTCTTCTTGTTTGGTCTGATACCCACTTCATATCAGATCTCAGCCAGGCAGTGTTGATCACTGTTTTTTAAAGAAATCATATCTTAAACGCAGCGATTTTGTATAAGATCACTGGAAGCCCTGGGGCTGGCTGGCTGAAATCCGCCATTGCTCATTTTAAGACTAACAATGTGTGCTAGCAAAATAAACATTGTAAATTTTGATTTCACGTAGAATTTAGCAAGCTAAACATTTAATAACAGAATTAAATGTTCCTTAACACATTTAAGCATTATAGTAGTGCTCTGTAAATTAGGCTATATATTGGTTCTTGTTTAAGAAAAGTGAAGTGATAATGTTTGAAATGTACCCGCAATTCTTAAATTAGTCGGAGACTCTTCTGAAATATATCCTGCCTCAGAAAGTAGACTATTGTTTACCTGTTCGCTCTTCATTATTTAACCGAAGCCAGAAGACGATTAGTACACCGCGACACCTGCTGGCGCTTTACGGCAGGACTGTGTGTTTATCAGGATTAGCGGGGATCTAAACTGATCCCATTCCCGCGGGATTAGCTCGGTTTTCTCTGTTCGCAAATATACCAGTGTGGGTCTGGAGGTCTGCTGGGTTTCTGGAGCTACAGACAGGTGTTTACGAGCGCTGGAGCGGCTGATTCAGCGGCTCAGATGTTGGACAGCCGCTCCTCAAATGTCTATTTCAGCCGCTCAGCTGTTCGGCGCTCTCTCTCTCTCACACACACACACGCACACAAACAAACGTGTTCCTCATGCACATTTTTGTCTGTCATCATCCCACATCAAAAAAATTGTCTAGTATTTTTTAGTAAAATACTATGGTGCTTTTGAACTGTAGGCTACTATTATTGTAGCCTATTATTAACTATAATTAAATATTAGTATTATTAACATCAGCATAGGCCTACTATTGGCTAGCATTAGTTATTGTTATCGTAAACTGCTATAAAATATTTTTTATAAGTACTGTAGTAAGCCTATAATATAGTTTTTACTACAGTAATAGGCTAGTTGTTGAAAACTACAGTATTGGGTCATTTGTTTAGCTAGCCTATATATTTATACACTCACCGGCCACTTTATTAGGTACACCTGTTCAACTGCTTGTTAACGCAAATTTCTAATCAGCCAATCACATGGCAACAACTCAATGCATTTAGGTATGTAGACATGGTCAAGACGACCTGCTGCAGTTCAAATCGAGCATCAGAATGAGGAAGAAAGGTGATTTAAGTGACTTTGAATGTGGCATGGTTGTTGGTGCCAGACGGGCTGGTCTGAGTGTTTCAGAAACTGCTGATCTACTGGAATTTTCACGCACAACCATCTCTAGGGTGTACAGAGAATGGTCTGAAAAAGAGAAAATATCCAGTTCTTTGGGCGAAAATGCCTTGTTGATGCCAGAGTTCAGAGGAGAATGTCCAGACTTGTTCTAGCTGATAGAAAAGCAACAGTAACTCAAATAAGCACTCAATACACCCGAGGTCTGCAGAGGAGCATCTCTGAACAGACAACACCTCCAACCTTGAGGCAGATGGGCTACAGCAGCAGAAGACCACACCGGGTGCCACTCCTGTCAGCTAAGAACAGGAAACTGAGGCTACAATTCACACAGGCTCACCAAAATTGGACAATAGGAGATTGGGAAAAAAAAACAGTGCCTGGTCTGATGATTTTTATCTGTCATTTTAGTTATCATCCAACATGAAAAGAAAATACTCTAGTAATTTATAGTAAACACTATAATGTTTTTGAACAGTACTATAGTAAATTATAGTATTTACAACACTTTTTTCAGCATAATGTTGGCTAACATTATCGTGAGCTGATATAAAATAAATACTTTTTATAAATAGGCTAAATACTATAGTATAATTTAGTTGTTACTACAGTAATAGGCTAGTTGTAAAACTACAGTAGTCTACGATTAAATTAATTAGCTATAGTCTATATTTATATATTATTATTATTACTATGCATCAAAATAACAACTATAGAATTACCACAGAGTTTACTACACTATTACACTCAAAAACACTATAGTAAGTGTATTTAATATCAATTACTGTAGTATTTTTGTGGCATGTTGGCCGTGTTCATGCATATAAACAGCATACAGATTGGCAAAAGAGGTGATTTTTTTTTTTATAGAAATGTTAATATTTCATCATCATTTGCTTAATTTATAAATCTATTTTTTCATCTAGTACGATAAACAACTTTCAAGACCTTCAGAACAAAACTGCTGGAACCCATTACAACTACATATTTAATTCATGTGCATTTAATCAAAACGTCATGTTTTCTTTGTTAACAGGCTTAAATTTTGTTGGCATAATACAGTAAAATGTGTTTTATTATGGCACATTTTCTTCAGTTTGGTAAATAATCGCTTCTCCGTTTTCTCCTTATGAGCACTGTAGACCAAATCAATTTATATTATGTCATTATAATTTTGTTTCAATGGAAAAAAACCTTTAGTATTAGGTAAACAGTTTGTAATTTAAAGAGTTAAAAAGGCAAAAAAATAAATGTTTAGTAGTTCTAATCACCATTAAAAAACATTTTATTTACCCTAGACCTGTCTGGAACTTTTATTAAATGGCATCTATGATGAAAATCATCTTTTGTAAGCTGTTTGGACAGAACTGTGTGCAGGTATAGTGTGTCCACAGTCATGATGGAATGATAGAAACACAACAAGTCTCTTTTTTAAAATTTCCTGATCCAATTCACCTTATTCTGCGCGTACGAGCGGGCGCAGCCATTTGAATAATTTTTTTATTCATTTTTAGACGTTAAAAACAGCTCGTTCTGCTGCTTGATGTTGCAAACTGAGGTTTTCTTATTAAATTATTCTATTTTGTCTGTACAATCATGCAAACACTTGTTTGTAGAGCAAGTAGTTTGACCCGATTCAGTTGCCTATGAGAGAAATGACTAAATAATAAACGGCTGAAAACGAAGTTCTAAAACAATCGCAAAAACGAGCGCACTTCCGCATTGAAGAATAAGGTCAATAGGATCCAAATCTCAGTGATTTTGAGGCCCAAATCACGTGACATAGGAGTGTGGTTTTCCTTGCCCACCGAATTGATTGACAGATGTCATGTCTTCAAAATAACAACATGTGTACACGCGTCCACAGAATTGTTTTTGCAAAGAAACTAAGATTAAAACAGGTTACAAGTCTCTGTGATCAGCTGCGCCTAAATAATTAATTTTATAAGTTTAAAACGTTTTTAAAACAGTGCAGGTTTGTAATAAAGACAGTAAAATCACTATGTAATTCTTAACTGCTAAAATCACCAAGGCCGCATGTTGTCAGTAAAGGCACATATGTGTGTGACTCATCGTTTCAGAAAGGCTTGAATAAACCACCACAAATACACCAAATAAACTTACTTGGTATTTTTGACTAGTGACCTTCAGCTTCATCTGACTGTTTCTATAACTGACAGTTGTTTATCTGATGTATTGCATGAGGAGCAGACAAGCACATCAGAATTGTTGGCGGGGAGAAGCAGCTCATTTGCATTTAAAGCCACAGGCTAAAACTATTATCAACTTGTTGTAATTGTTATTATTATTATTATTATTATTATTATTATTATATATAAATGTTTGGAATAACTGATCCTTAGGTTAAAAAGTGAAATGAATTAAATTACATTTACAACAACGATTTAATATGCATAGAAATATCTTATTAAATGCAAGTGTCTTGTATTTAACTTTCCTGTTTTAAATCACTTGCACATATAATAAAATATATACTTACAGTTGAAGTCAGAATTATTAGCCCCCTTTGAATTTTTTTTTTCTTATTTAAATATTTCCCAAATGATGTTTAACAGAGCAGGGAAATTTTCACAGTATTTTTGAAAATATTTTTTCTTCTGGAGAAAGTCTTATTTGTTTTATTTCGGCTAGAATAAAAGCAGTTTTTAATTTTTTAAACACAATTTCAAGGTCAATATTATTAGCCCCTTTAAGCTATATTTTTTTCAATAGTCTACAGAACAAACCATCATTATACAATAACTTGCCTAATTACCCTAACCTGCCTAATTAACCTAGTTAAGCCTTTAAATGTCACCTTAAGCTGTGTAGAAGTGTCTTGAAAAATATCTAGTCAAATATTATTTACTGTCATCATGACAAAGATAAAATAAAGCAGTTATTAGAGAGGAGTTATTAAAACTATTATGTTCAGAAATGTGTTGAAAAAAATCTTCTTTTGGCGAATAATTCAGACTTCAACTGTATGTAAAAAAAAAATGAAACCAAACCCTTTTGACTTGTGCTTATTGAAATGTATGAAAGACAAAGTGACAAAATTACATGCAAAATTATAATTAAACTTTAAATGATTAAAACATTCTGGCTGGCAAAAGGGTAAAACAATTTGGTTTGAAGTTTAGAGAAAGTGTGAAGATTTAAAATAATGATGAGTATTTTGGAGCTTAAATGGTGTACTTTATTGTCCTAAAATCATTATTTTTCTAAATATGATTAAGACATCACAATAGAACAGTGATTGTTGCACTGAATGACATTTAAATGGGCATATTTCGTAAATCATTGTAAAAATGTGCGTACTCATGACTAGGGCCAGACGGAATCTGCTGACATTTTTTGGTATTTATGCACAGAATTGTGTTAAAAATCTGCAGATTTATGCAGAATTATTTTGGGAGTATCATAACTAAAACCTTAATATATGACATAAAAAGTAATACATTTTTAACTTTTATTTAATGTTAACACTGCAAATAGATCCACTGTATTTGATAAACAAAGCAAGTCTCTCATATAATAAATCTACTAAAAGACAGAAAATATGACTTTACAAACTGTATTGTAAATAAATCATATGAATATTTACATATTAGTCAATAATATTACAAAAACTGAATAAATACAAATTTACACACATTTACACAAGTAAATAAACAGAATCAATGATGGGCTGGAAATCTGCAGATTTCTGCGCGCGCAGATTCTGTGTGGCCCTACTCATCATGACCCATTTAAATGTATAGGGGGAAACATTGTTTTGATGCCTGAAAACAGTCATCTGTGTTTAGTTTTTGTTTGTTTTTTGTCGTCATCTCATACACCACTATTCACCAAAGCTGCATTTTCAAGATATCTGAGATCAAAAGAAGAGTATTCTGAAATAATAATTCTGAATCTGAATACATTTTAAAGCATAATTTCCTCCTATGATGGAAGGCTTCATTTTCAGCATCATTACTCATCTTCAGTCACTTTATATCAATTTAATTTCTTTTTAAAAAAATGATTACACTAATAGAAATAAAATATTAAAACAAAGAGTATTCTATATATTTAGTTAGATTAACATACATCACTTTATATAGCCTACTTGAGAACTGAAGATTGTGGTCATGGTCATGTTTTAATGTTAAAGGGGTAGTTCACACAAAATCAAAAATTCTATTCATCCTTTAACGGTCACAAACCTATTTGCGTTTCTTCTGTTGAACACAAAACAAAATATTTTGAAGATTTTATATCATGCATGTCAATGGCTACTTTTTATGAGAATATCTTGATTTGTGTTCATGAAAGAAATTCATAAAAGCTAACAACCACTTTAGTGAGTAAATTTTAATTATTCCTTTAAGGTATACAGCTCAAAACTGCACATTAGTTGTAAATTTACCTCATGTCACTTGAACATTTTTCTTCAGCGGAATATTAAAGATGATATATACATTTTTTTTATTGAAACTGTGGTCCTTTGTGATTCATTTAATGGAACAAGTGGCAACCAGCACTTTAATGGTTAAAAAAACATATACAGACAAAACTACATTAATACCCACAGCGGTTGATGATACATGAAGGTTTTAAAAAGCGAAACAATCAAGAAAACATTTAAAAGTTATTTACAAAATTCTTGTCCCAAGTCCATTTGTGACGGTGTGGAGCCACAGATATTAATTTTGTTTTGCTTTTATATATATTTTTTTACTCTTAAAGTGCCAGTTACTTACATTTTATGCCTCTTATTTTAAATCACCAAGAACCAATTTTAGTTAAAAATAGGATAATAGAGGAAGATTTAAAAAAAAAACATCATCTTTGATTTTTTATTTTATGGCAAATTTACCTTTTTAGTACAAACAAAAACTGGTTGTTCGGAACTTTTAAGACTATTTTTACCAGCCGCACACATTTATATATGGTTTACAAGGACTCTTCTTTGGTGTAAGGTATTTTATACTGTAAAAACAGCTTATTTTATGGCCTAACTCTACTCCCGAACTCACAGGAAGCCTGTGGCAAAATAGTTATATTAAAAAGACTGACGTTTATGAATTTTCAGCATTTTGAATTGAATGATACAAGGCATGTCCTTATAAACCACCTTAAAGGGATAGTTCCCTCAAGAATTGTCATTTACTCGGTCTTTACTTATGCCTTTGTTCTGTAGAACACAAAAGATGATATTTTGAAGAATGCTGAATAGTAGCCATTGTCTTCCATAGTGTAAGTCTAAGTATGATTTAAGCATTTTGAATTACAAGGATGCAAGACGTCCTCATGAACCTTAAAGGGATAGTTCACTCAAAAATTGTAATTTACTCAGCCTTTTCTCATGTCTTTCTTCTGTAGCACACAAAAGTTGATATTTTGAAGAATGCTGAAAACCAGTAAACATTGACTTATATAATTTAGGTCTAAGATTTAAGGGTTTTGAATTACAAAGATACAAGTCATGTCCTCATAAACCACCCTAAAGGGATAGTTCCCTCAAGAATTGTCATCAATTATTAAGGCTTTACTTGTGTCTTTTGTGTTGAACAAAGATAATTTGAAGAATGCTGAAACGCAGTAACAAACTTATATAGTGCAAGTCTAAGCGAGATTTAACAAAGATTTAAGGCATATCCTTATAATCCACCTTAAAAGGGATAGTTCACTCAAATTGTCCTCGTGTACTCAGCCTTTACTTGTGTCTTTCTTCTGTAGAACACAAAAGATATTTTGAAGAATGTTAAAAACCAGAAACCATTGACTTTCATAGTGTAAGTCTAAGTATGATTTAAGCGTTTTGAATTACAAAGATACAAGGCATGTCCTCATAAAGGGATAGTTCCCTCAAGAATTGTCATTTTCTCAGCCTTTACTTGTGTCTTTCTTCTGTAAAACACAAAAGATGATATTCAGAAGAATGCTGAAAACCAGTAACCATTGATTTAGTTTTTCCTACCGTGGACATCAATGGTTACAGTTTTTCAGCATTCTTTAAAGCATCTTCTTTGGTGTTCAACATTAGACTGTCACTCATAATTGTTTGCAATCACTTAAGGGTGAGTAAATAGTGAGTACAATTTAATTTTTGGGTGAACTATCCCTTTAAGAGTACCACTAGATCGACTAGGTGACTTCAGTAGTAGGAAAAACGTACACAATAGAAGTCAATGGATACAGTTTGTCAGCATTCTTCAAAATATCTTCTTTGGTGTTCAACAGAAGACACTCATAATGATTGGGAACCACTTAAGGGCGAGTAAATGTTCATTTTTGGGTGAACTAGCCCTTTATCATACCGATTGTCCTCTTAAACCACATAAACCTGTGCACACACAAAAGATATTTTGTAGAATGCTGAAAACCAGTAACCATTAACTTCAATTGTATTCGTTTTTCCTACTATGGAAGTCAGTGGTTACAGTTTTTCAGCATTCTTTAAAGCATCTTCTTTGGTGTTCAACATTAGACTGTCACTCATAATTGTTTGCAATCACTTAAGGGCGAGTAAATAGTGAGTACAATTTAATTTTTGGGTGAACTATCCCTTTAAGAGTACCACTAGATCGACTAGGTGACTTCAGTAGTAGGAAAAACGTACACAATAGAAGTCAATGGATACAGTTTTTCAGCATTCTTCAAAACATCTCTGGTGTTCAACAGAAGAAAGAACTCATAATTGTTTGCAATCACTTAAGGGTGAGTAAATAGTGAGTACAATTAAATTTTTGGGTGAACTATCCCTTTAAGAGTACAACTAGATCGACTAGGTGACTTCAGTAGTAGGAAAAACATACACAATAGAAGTCAATGGATAGTTTTTCAGCATTCTTCAAAACATCTTCTTTGGTGTTCAACAGAAGACACTCATAATGATTGGGAACCACTTAAGGGCGAGTAAATGTTCATTTTTGGGTGAACTAGCCCTTTATCATACTAATTGTCCTCCTTAACCACATGAATCTTTATACATGCACAAGGAGATATTTTGAGAAATGTTGAGTCCAAATATTAGACCCCTTTTACTTGCATGGTTTGAGAAGTCATTTTTATAAATATCCCCTTTTATGTTTCTTTAAAGTTTCCATTTCACATTTTAGAATATTTATTTGATAGACACGAACACAAGGACGAAATCGTATGGCGAAAGCTCACAGGAACGTTCACAAATCTCTGGCCCGGGAGGGAAATGAAAAAAACATAGAAGCTGGAATTTTCCGAGTGCAAAAGTGCAGAAAGTGTTGATAGAGAATCGTTATTGTCTCATTTCACGGCGCCTTTGGAGAACAGAACAGAGGAGAAACGGACAATTTTCTCAGCGGGGAAATATTCCCCGAGGCTCCAAAGATTCAAGCAAAAAAAAAACCTCTTAGATCAGCAGAAACGTACGGAGCGTGCAGTTCACGCCGGCTGAATTATAATGATCTCGCTCCTCTGCTTCTGTCTGAAACCCAGGCAAAAATATTGATCAGTGAATAATAGTGTGATGCGCTCATCCTCCGGTATACAGAGACTCGCTTATAAACCATGATATATCAGAGATTATGAAGCGCATTGATTGGAAACAGTCTGACCTCCATCATTAGCAATAAAGGTCAGCACCTGAAGGTCAAGTCGTTGGGGTCAGATTTGACCTCATTCTGTTACGTTTTGTGCAGACTTTTGACCTCTTTAAATCCTACAACTGTTAATGATTTTTGCAAATGACACGGTATTTAACTGTAATGTGAAACGTATTCTTGACTGTTATGCAGTATGTTACTTAAGGGCTGAACGATATTGGAAAAAAACTGAGTGAGAGGTTTTGTTTTTATGAGATATTTATATTCCAATATGAATAGAAACTCAACCAATGATTTGAAAAGCTCAAACTGGAAAGAATTCATAATTTTATATTGATCGGGATGATTTCGTAGGACAGATAATCTGCATAAATCAAACAGATCGCATTTTACGAGTCTCTGGAACGAGTCTAACTGCATTCAGCTACAGAAATTAAATCAAACGTAATTAAGTAACACTGCAGTCTTCATTTTATAAAAAATAAACAAAGAATCTTTGATAAAATGTCAATTTCTCAAATACACTGCAAATCTCACGGTCACGGGCCTTAAAAACTAACAAGCAAATTAAAAACTTTCACTCTATTAAGGTTCTCAATTTGGTTCCTGGTCAACTATAATCCCACTCAAATTTCCTAATGGATAAAATACACTACAACTGAACCGACATTGCAGATTTTGCGTTGTGATTATTGTAGATGTGCACATTGCGATATACTGTAAATGCCGAAACGACATATTGTGCAGCCCTAATGTTACTGTATTTTAAAAGGGAAATATTCTCATATTTAAAGTTTATGTAAAGTCATTTGTACTTGCTGTGAATCGAAATACAATAAAATAAAAAAGCGTGTGAAACCTGGCCAATCATAGGAAATACAGTAATTTACCATTAGGACTTTTACAGTAAATAGATATGGATAATAGATTACAAGTAATTTTATTTTATTGTATGAAAATATATTGTAGGTGAGACTGAATATTTTACATTAAAGATATACAATACTGTAAATAAATACACGAACAGCAATATAAATGGTATTGTAGGCCTATATATTAATACAGTATTTTGTTTCAAGTTTGATTCACAGTAAATTGCTAATGGTAAGTTGTGGTCAATTCTACAGGAAATTGTTAAGTGTCAGATTTTATTTAGATCTTAAATTTCTGTACCTTAATTTTTCTATATCTTGCATAAGCTTTTGGCATAATAAATAGCCTGCATTTGACCAGATAGATTCCTTTTGTATAAAGGGAGTTCATGTGCTGATGGTTGGTCATGCAAAAAGTTGTGTATAGACCATTTCTATGTGGTGATGTCATTGGCTCATGAACATTTCCTGCTTATCAAACTAATAACTGTATCAAGAGGTACTTCAAGCATAACTTAATGTTAAAATCATAGCATTATCAATATGTGACTCTTTTTTGATTCTTGGAAGCCATGGAAATAAATAAAAAGGTTGGGACAATTGTTTTTGTTTACATCTCTCAAAATGGCCCAAGGTGTTTCTTTTTTTTTTACATGCATTTTTTATTTCTCTTTGCTATTTGGGCTTATTGGAACCTAATTAGACTAAAAATCTAAGTATCATCTTTTGATATGATGTACTTTTAGAGAAAAATGATGTCCATATATGTGGACTCGTGATCTGAATTTACATAAAACACTTTTTCCCGAATGTTTTTTAATGCATATGTAACATTTATATATATAACATATATTTTTTTAACTTGCTTTGACTATCAGAGAGTAAAAACAACATTTTTTCCCCATTTTGTACAGTTAAAAATAGGGTTTGGGACATTTTATATGCTGCAAAACAGTTGCAGGATGACACTGTATGTCTGTGACAAAATATAAAACATTCAAAGTATTTTAAATAGCCACTTAAGAGCTAAAATGTGCTGTCCACGTATGTGGACACTCGGGCCCTAGGAGGATATAGCTATTGCAAAACTATTTAATTGATTTTGAAGTAGTAATCTAAACCACATTGTTATACACATTATAAAAAAGGACGTTACATTGGGCAACCATCAACTTAAAAATAAGTTTTTAAACTTGATATACACTAGTGTTCTGAAGTTTGGGGCTTAGAAAGAGGTCTCTTTGCTCAGCATTTTTTTTTATAATACAATAAAAACAGGAATATTAATATAAATAATAAATAAATAAATTTTTTTTTTTAAAAAAATCCACCATTTACCATTGCAATATATTTTAAAATATTATTTTTTTCCTGACCCAAATCTACATTTTCAGCATCATTACTCCAGTTTTGAGAGTCGCACAATCCTTTAGAAGAGTTGGTGCTTCAATATACATGTAAAAAATGTTTTTTTTATTGCATGAATGCGGTTTCTGAAGCTCATTATTATTATCATCATCATCATCATCATCATCATTATTATAATACTGTCATTACAGTCACTTTTGATCTATTTAAATGACATTTAATTTATGTCATTTATTTGACTTGATACTTTACAAATGTATACTTCCCAATTACCACAAAATGGCTGCAATATCCGTTTTTATATATCAGGAACTGATTTAAGAGGATATACTCTAAAATGAGGAGTTATTTCAACACAATTATGTTTAAAATATGCAAAAACCTTCCCCTGGTTTAAAAAAGTAATCCAAGTTTGATTTCAAAATTTAACCCGACACTGGGTTAGTACGTACAGAGGAGAAAATAACTATTGAACACATCATTTTTCTCAGAAAACATATTTCTAAAGATGCCTTTGACTTGAAAATTTTCATGGATGTTGGGAACAGCCAAAGAAACCCATATATGCCAAGAAAACAAAACTAATTCATTACAAATGAAGTTATGTGTAATAAAATTAAATGACACAGGGAAAAAGTATTGAACACATGAAGGAAGGTAAAGAAAGGCAGTGAAAGCCCAGACAGCAGCTGAAATCTCTCAGGAGTTCTTCAGCAACCCTCTGCCCTTCCTCAGTGTAAATGAATATCAGCTGCTTCAGTCCAACATCTACATTAGCAGGATGATGAAGATGAAACCAGAGTGGACATTTCAGCAAGACAATGATCCAAAACACAGTCAAGGAGACTCTTAAAATTCTTTCAGAGAAAGAGAATCAAGCTGTAGAATGGCCCAGCCAATCACCTGACTTCAATCCATTAGAAAATACTAAATAAAGCTCAGTTTTGATAGACTAGACCCACAGAACCATCCAGATTTTGACACTCTGTCGAAGTCTGTGGAAAAACTTACACCTGAGCAATGCATGTGTCTTCATTCTCCATATGAGAGGCGTCTTTAAGCTGCCATCACCAAACAAGCCTTTTATATAAAGTATTAAATACATTTCAGTAGTTCAGCACTTCCTCCTCATGTCATTTCATCGTTATTACACAGAACTCATTATTCAGATTTTGCTTTGTTTTATTTTTATGTCTGTATTGTTTGGGTTTTTACCAAAATCTGGTTCAACTCCTGCATGTTCTCCCTGGGTTCGCGTGGGTTTCCTCCGGGTGCTCCGGTTTCCCCCACAGTCCAAAGACATGCAGTACAGGTGAATTGGGTAAGCTAAATTGTCCGTAGTGTATGAGTGTGAATGTGTGTGTGGAAGTTCCCAGAGATGGGTTGCGGCTGGAAGGGCATCCGCTGCGTAAAATCGTGCTGGATAAGTTGGCGGTTCATTCCGCTGTGGCGACCCCGCAAGGGACAAAGCCGACAAGAAAATGAATGAATGAATGAATGGTTCAACTCCATATCAACAGCACCTTTAGAAATATTATTCCCAGGAAAAAACATGACATGTTCAATATTCAATTTCCCCACTGTATTAGACTTAACGTTGAGAGAAAACAACCCAGCATTTTGTAGAGAGTGTAGGACATTGAACCAAATTGTATATCAAGCTGACTTTGATTATTTGACTCCAGAAGAAAAGGAAGGTTACGTGGGGGAGATCCGCTAATGCAGGAGGTCAGATATAGTGAAATGCAGATGGGATGCGCGTGACTCGAAGTGACTACATCGCCTCCGTATTCGTGAGTGCACATTCCCATGATTCACTCTGGCAAGTGGGAGGAGCTGAGATGACTCAGGGGAGGGGCCAAAGAGGCCGCAGAGTGAAGTGGGAGGGGCTTGAGGGAACGACACATGGAAATCAGCAGAGAGCACACTGAGGGTTAGGGGAAAATCTACAGTCTTTATTGGAAAAATATTAGTATGAGTGGAATCGTGTGATCATAATAATAGTAATAATAATTGTAATCCATGCAAATAAAGAGCGAAGGCAAGGCCCAACCATGCTCCATAAAAGTTAACAACATAACAGAAGCAGCATCCAATGGGTAGATGTGTATGCTACAACACGTCAGTACAGCAGGACATGTCTACACAAAGATACATTGGAGTTTGCTGTTCAATGTTCCAAAACAAAGAAACAATCAAAATCAAGAGGAAAATAACAAACATGGTCATGCATTACAGCCTAGTACAGGAACAGAAGGCAGAGAACCACAACCAAAGAAATAGAGACATTTCGATACTAGGAGGACTTCTACAGTGCAGTTCTAGTGATCCCTGTAAAGTGGATGACATTCGCGCTCGCACAGCGCTAGCAGCGCCGCTCGGTAGCGCTAGGCTAATGCTGCAGTCAGCTCGGCAGCATGGGTAAATCAAATGAATGAGGGTCGGTTTGAGTGCTGGTCGGGTGCAGCGTGCCAGTGAAGTGCAAGGGTTGTCTTGGAGTTGAAAATAAGGCACGGAAAATAGCATATTCAATGTACGCTTTGAATGATGCCTTAAAAAACGGGTTAAGTTCTAGGGTTGTCACGATACTGGAATTCGGTACCAATCGATATTGAAATTTTAAAAATCGCTAACATTTGAGCACATTTTGAGTATGCATGGGACGATAACCGTTTTAAAAGGTCCTTAACTGGAAAAGTTAAGGTTTAAAACAGTCAACATTTTCTGCAATACCGTTCCTAACATATGTGTACGATTTATTATTTACTTTTTTTGTTTGTTTTTTAGGACAGCAGTATCTCCAGCAGAAAAGACGCCATTTTAAATTGTAAAAAAATCTGTTTTTGAAATAAATGAAGACAGCAGAAGTCAATACTTCATTTAGCCTGACACGTTAACTGTTCCAAAATATCATTAATGTTTCTCAAAATAGAATATATAGTGGGAAAAAAGGGGAAAGAAGTTTTTGTTTTTTACTCAGACATTTAAAAAGAACATATTTTAGAGCAGTAATTACTATACCGTGATATTTTTATCCAAGGTTATCATACCGTCAGAATCTTATACCATCCCATGCCAGCGCTGATTTGCCACTGTGTTCATGTGCTCAACAGAAATGACTGTGATTGGCTGTGAAGGTCATTAGTTCACCGAACTCACCGCTGTTTACAGAGTGTTACCACAGATACAGGGACACAGGAGCATTGTAAAGTCATGTCAATCAGCTGGTTTGTCTATAAGCTGACATACGAGTGATCCGCTGATGATCATGCTTTAAAACGCTCCAGTGTCCCTGTATCTGTGGTTACACTCAGTAAACACCGATGAGCTTGGTGAATTGATGACCTTCACGGCCAATCAGAGTCATTTCTGTTGAGAACGTGAACACAATGACAAATCAGCGCTGTTTAGAACGCGCTCAACATCGCTTAAATGTTCATGGGAAATGGACGTTTTCAAAATCCCAGTATCATAACAACCCTATTAAGTTTATTTTGAATTCGGTGTAAACTACAAATGGTTACATTTTGTAAAATGTGACGCCATGCACATTTCAAGTGTTCGTCTTAAAGACGCGAGACAACCGAAACAACAGTTTCGTACAGGACTGCGTGAGCACAGGCGTGTAGGGTTTCTTTACACAGTGATGTCTCCACCTACAGGCCTGGCAGGCAATCGACAGCAGTTTTAGTCTCACACATCTGTGTGAATGTGCATTGTTTTTGGCATGTCATATCTTTGCAAAAACTAGCTTTTTTTATACTTTGACGTCATGTAAGTAGTGTTGTCACGATACTGTAATTCACAGTCGGTACTGACATTTTAAAAGCATCCATTTCCCACTAACATTTGACATTGCCATTGTGTTCATGTGCTCAACATATATGACTGTGATTGGCCGTGAAGGTCATCAGTTCACTGAACTCACCGCTGTTTACCGAGTGTGACCAAAGAAACAGGGACACTGGAGCGTTTTAAAGTCACGTCAATCAGCTGGTTTGTCTAAAAGCTGACATATGAGCAATCCACTGATGAATCGCAGCTTTAAAATGCTCCAGCGGTGAGTTCGGTGAACTGATGACCTTCACGACCAATCACAGTCATTTCTGATGAGAACATGAACACAATGGCAAATCAGTGCTGTTTAAGAATGCGCTCAACAGTGCTCAAATGTTAACAAGAAATGGACTATTTTAAAATTTGTGATGCCATGCACGTTTCAAGTGTTCGTCTTAAAGACGCGAGACAACAGTTTTGTACAGGACTGCGTGAGCACAGGCGTGTAGGGTTTCTTTACACAGTGATGTCGCCACCTACAGGCCTGGCAGGCAATCGACAGCACTTTTAGTCTTTCACACATCTGTGTGAATGTGCATTGTTTTTGACATGTCACGTTTGCTTTGCTTTTTTTAATACTTTGACGCCATGCAAGTGTACACTACATGTTTGAAAAGCTGCGTAATTTCAATCAAAACTCCATACAAGAATGCCACTGGTACTTAAAACCATTGTTTGGGCATAGGATTTTATTTCCTTTTCTGTAAGCTAATAACTTAAATTGGACCCAAATGACATCAGAACACTTGAAATACAGTGCATGATTCATTTAATCCAGAATTATTAGTGCTAACATTTACGACAGTTTTTAAAATCATTTTAAGTGAAAACTAAAAACAGCAAGATCACATTATAAAAACATAAATATAGCAAATAATTGGGATGATTTTAGTGACAACATAAGTTGTAGTTACTTACACTGAAATAGGTTAATCATGAATTAAGTTGAATTGGAAGTTCATTGATTCAACTTAAAAGTGGTGAGGTTTACAGTAAATACTAAAACAAAGATTCTGGTACCATATTTCTTTGGTTTATAACGACATCATGCGGAGTAAAAATAAGACAGGTTTTTCATTTTATGCAAACTATTCCTTTAAGCAACAAGGAATAGATTTAATTGGGTTAATCATTAATGGGTCACCTCAGGGGGCAAACCCTGCAGAGCAAAGGGTCACCGAGTGAGATATTATCGATCCAAACCGTACATAAATAATTAGACAATAAAAAAAGCGAACGTTAGTAGAAGCATCCCAATCCAAATGTGACCGGCACAGCGCACCCTCCCAAAAAAAAGGACAAGACAGAGACAGTGTTTAGGGGTCGATCAAGCCCGGCTATGATCGAGTGAGAGGCCAATGCATCCACTTGACAGAAATTTACAGCAAAAAATGTTGGTCTATCCACACTAAAGAATGGGACAAATCACAATGACAGTCGTAAAAAAGCTAAATGCTACAATGAGTTGTTATTTTCGTCAAAGCAACAATGATCATTTAAAAAAAAAAAAAAGAAATCAAATAAAGAAGACAAGAGGATTCTTCTAGAGAAGAGAGTGTTATTTCTGCAGTCGGTTACACAGGAGGATATATATAAATATACTGGATGAGTGAGAGTTTGTTTGTAATGTCGTCTTCAGATGGAAAGAGAGGGAATGAGAAGAGGGAGTCACAACACAGCTAGATGCAGGGCAGGCAGAGGCTATAGCACAGCAGCGGCGGGTGATCGTTAGATACACAATGGAGGGGAACAGAGCTCTGAAAAAATGCGGTATGTAGAATCAGCCCCCAGACTATGGAACAAGGAAAAAAATAGAAACAAATACAAGCACAATCAATGAAACCATCGGTGCTAGGGCATGGCTACACAATGCACCTCAAATTACTGCTACTATTATTATAATTGCACATTTTTTGTTATGGTGGGACAGTAAATGCATTACTACCATGTTACATACAGATGCTGGTTCAGCATGGCTATGCACCTTTAAAGTATTTGCATATTGTGCTGAAAATATATACACAAACGCATGGTTTTGATTGGCTCTAATACGCATAACATCATACGGATTGAATGTGATTGCATATTAAATATGAATGCATCTTCCTCAGTTGGCGCAGGATGGATAAAATGGTGTATTCCTGCTGTTATTATTGACACTATAAACGGATGCACCTATTTTTTTCCCCATCCAGACGCGGTTGGATTTAATATTCAGGTGTTTTTTTTCCTCTTTCTCGATGATTAGACACTAAATAGCCAATTTCATCCTGTGAAGATTAGGAGCAGGTTCAGCTGAGGATATTTTGTGCCACTGCAGCTGCCCATCAGCACACTGACTGCTGAAGCCATGTTTAATTATTCATAAACAGAACCGCACACGGCGGAACGGATGTGAGGGAATTTAGCGGATCGTAACGCGTTATTTACACTGCAACATGGTAAACGCTAAGCACATATAATATGACGGTTGTGTTAGTTACATCAACGTTACACTGTTCACTGTGACGCGCCCCAAATGGGTGTTAAACGCAAGACATATACATGAATACGCGCAAACGCGTAGATAATACACTAACGTTAAATAACGTTACATATGGCATCTGACAACACAAAGGATGACGCGAACGAGCGCGCTACGCGTTGTTCAAATTGTCAATTTATCCAGCGACTCAAAACACAACACACGTCCAACATGAGACATATAAGAAGCATATATTTTTCTATTAACATTGCGTCAGTGGACAAATTCGCTCTGTGTTTGTGTTGGAAAATACGCGACGCTCCGACAGGCCTTTGATCACATCTGCGCGTCCCGCACGCGCGCACCAGATCAGACGCGTTTGTTTACCGCAGTAAATAAGGCACAATTACCTCTACTTCTGACGGAACCGAAGACGGGAAGAACCAGATATCCGACGTGCACTAACACCATCCTGGCTCCTTTGTTGCTGTGCTGCCCATGGACACCTTCGCCTTCCAATACGAGACCATTCAAAATGCAGCCCAGACGGCAGCTGCCCGCACACAAAGAGAACGGCAGCCAATCAGTGCGCACGCCGCCGCTTCCTGTGGCTCCGGCCGCAGCCAATTAGAGCGCTCGGCACGGCGGCGAGTCTTTTGTGAATTAGCTGTAGGGGGTTTGACGTGCTGGACGCGGCGGAAACGCGCAGCTACTGAAAAAAAACGCGTCAAGAATTGTGAACTATGACGTCAGCGAGCAAATAATAATGTGAAAATTGTATATTATTAATAAAAAGGCTCAAAGATAATCAAGGTTATGTAATCGATCCGTTTTCTGTTACATCAGTATTACAGGTTAAACATACAGTGTTTATTCATAGCACAAATAGTGGTGTGTGTGTGTGTATATATATATATACACTACCTGACAAAAGTCTTGTCGTCGATCCCAGTTGTCAGAACAACAAATAATAACTTGACTTCTAGTTGATCATTTAGAAAAGTGGCAGAAGGTCGATTTTTCTGATGAATCATCTGTTGATCTGCATCCCAATCATCACAAATACTGCAGAAGACCTACTGGAACCCGCATAGACCCAAGATTCTCACAGAAATCAGTCAAGTTTGGTGAAGGAAAAATCATGGTTTGGGGTTACATTCAGTATGGGGGCGTGCAGAGATCTGCAGAGTGGATGGCAACATCAACAGCCTGAGGTATCAAGACATTTGTGCTGCCCATTACATTACAAACCACAGGAGAGGGCAAATTCTTCAGCAGGATAGCGCTCCTTCTCATACTTCAGCCTCCACATCAAAGTTCCTGAAAGCAAAGAAGGTCAAGGTGCTCCAGGATTGGACATGAACATTATTGAGCATATACACACAAATGATAATCATTCATTCAATAATTTTCCTTCGGGTTAGTCCCTTTATTCATCAGGGGTCGCCACAGTGGAATGAACCGCCAACTTATCCAGAATATGTTTCACACAGCGGATGCCCTTCCAGCTGCAACCCAGTACTGGGAAACATTCATACACACTCATTCACACTCATACACTACGGAAAATTTAGTTTATTCAATTCACCTATAGTGCATGTGTTTGGACTGCGGGGGAAACCGGAGTACCCGGAGGAAGCCCACGCCAACAAGGGGGGAACATGCAAACTCCACACAGAGATGCCAACTGACCCAGCCGAGATTCAAACCAGCGACCTTCTTGATGTGAGGTGACAGTGCTAACCACTGAGCCACCATGCCGCCACTAAAATAAAAATTGACCCAAAAAAAAAAAATTAACTATAAAAAACAAAATGACACACAGAAAATGACAACAGAAAATATAAAAACATATTTAAAATAAAAATCCAAACTAATTACAACTACAACTGTACTATACTAGTATACTAAATTAAATAAAAAAGTAATATATTATAGAGTGACCTGAGACCTGGCAAATAGTAAAAGGCAGATAATCTCTAATCGACTTCGACTGAATTCATATCTCAAAACAGTCACATACTTTCAGTGCTCTTTTCGGGGCAGCTGTTGTATAACTGTTGTCAGCAAATGACCGTTTCATATTTAATGTCTGTAAAATGTTTAGACCAGTCTGATCAACCAGTTGCTTTTGTTTTAAAACATCTTTGAAAGCAAGCAGGAGAATCACAGATAGACAGACAGGGCCTGCTGGCCGTAAAGGGGGGTTGGTGCTTTGAAAGACTATACACTCCATATGTCAGTCCTGAACCCCTTCCCCCATACACACACACACACGGGTCTGAGCGGTGATTATCTCTGCTCCTTCTGTTCAGTCTTCTCACCATGACCCCTGTGAAGACCCTCACGTCCTCCAATTATAAACCAACACTCGTCATTCGGGCTCCGTTATAAAGAAACCTTTCCTACTGTAGTTGACTTCAGCACAGCTGTTTCATTTAAAAGACCTGCACATAACATTTATCCAATTATTGTATTTATTAACACTTCATTCAGGTGATCTGACCTTCACTTAATCAACGAACAAAAGCTTTGAAAGAAATAGGAATTAATATACACTTACCGGCCACTTTATTAGGTACACCTTACTAGTACTGGGTTGGACACCCTTTTAACTTCAGAACTGCCTTAATCTTTCGGGGCATAGATTCAACAAGGTGCTGGAAATATTCCTCAGAGATTAAGCTCCATATTGACATGATAGCATCACGCAGTTGCTGCAGATTTGTCGGCTACACATCCATGATGCAAATCTCCCGTTCCACCACATCCCAAAGGTGCTCTATTGGATTGAGTTACGGTGACTGTGGAGGCCATTTGAGTACAGTGAACTCATTGTCATGTTCAAGAAACCAGTCTGAGATGATTCGTGCTTTATGACATGTGTTATCCTGCTGGAAGTAGCCTTCAGAAGATGAGTACACTGTGGTCATAAAAGGACGGACAAGGTCGGCAACAATACTCAGGTAGGCTGTGGCGTTGACACGATGCTCAATTAGTACTAATGTGCCCAAAGTGTGCCAAGAAAATATCCCCCACACCATTACACCACCACCAGCAGCCTGAACTGTTCATTCAAGGCAGGATGGATCCATGCTTTCATGGTGTTGACGCCAAATTCTGACCCTACCATCTGAATGTCGCAGCAGAAATGGAGACTCATCAGACCAGGCAACGTTTTTCCAATCTGAGCCTGTGTGAATTGTAGCCTCAGTTTGCTGTTCTTGACAGAAGTGGCACCCGATAAAAGTCATTTATTTTCTGAATTAATTTAGTAGATGTTGTTTCTGTTTCCTTTTTGCTATTTGTTTTCTTCTTTGGACTTTGTTATCGTCTTTCAAATCATTCTTGAGCACTGGATATAAAATAAACGTATTATTATAACTGGTACTTACCCTATTGCCAGGTAATTTAGCTTGTTTTGAGGGTAAAAAAAAACTAAATTATGACTATTTTCTGAAAACACAACAATATATATATATAATTTGAACGTGTCTAGAAAGTGTTTAAATCAACTAGTGTCTAAGAAAACCATTTTTATTATTTATTAATTACACGTTTTATTATTTATACATTTATATCCTATTTTTTACAGCACTTTTGATCAAATACATTTGAAGTCGGAATTATTAGCCCCCGTTTGATTTTTTCTCTTTTTTAAATATTTCCCAAATGATGTTTAACAGAGCAAGGAAATTTTCACAGTATGTCTGATAATATTTTTTCTTCTGGAGAAAGTCTTATTTGTTTTATTTCGACTAGAATAAAAGCAGTTTTTAATTTTTTAAAAACCATTTTAAGGTCAAACTTATTAGCCACTTTAAGCAATATTTTTTCGATAGTCTATAGAACAAACCATCATTATACAATAACTTGCCTAATTACTCTAACCTGCCTAGTTACCCTAATTACCCTAGTGAAGCCTTTAAATGTCACATTAAGCTGTATAGAAGTGTCTTTAATAATATCTAATAAAATATTATTTACTGTCATCATGGCAAAGATAAAATAAATCAGTTATTAGAGATGAGTTATTAAAACTATTATGTGTAGAAACATTATAGTCTCTTATTTTTTGTTTAGAATGACTAAATTCTCCTATAACATCCTCTTGTAATAAATATTCAATTCAAGTTTATTTGTATAGCGCTTTTTACAATAAAAATGAACTCAAAGCAGCTTTACAAAAGGTGAACATTATTGCATCACAAGTTACAATCAAATATAAGTCATCATATATAAGCATTGTTAATCTGCAGTTTTAGATCATATAGGTGATGTCTATGTGTACATGTTTAGAGAAGTGTATTTGTGTATTAAGTGTATGTGCTGTCCTCAGAACAGAATAGCAGAGCAGCGGTGACGCAACAAAACTTTCCTTCAGTAAAGCCTCAGCCTGAGTGAGATTAGCATACAGCTGCGTGCGTCTGCGTGAAGGAAGCCCTTATTTCTTTGTCATTAGGATAAACAGACTCTCTAACAGCAGCTGCCTATCTGTGACCCGCAGAGGTCAAAGGTCACAGGCGGCTTTCCCACGTCTGCATTTATAAAAGCTTTGTGCTGTTACATTCAGAACGCTAACACCGGCGATAATAAAACAACAACAACACGCAATAGTACTCTTTAAATATCTCTGTTTATTTATCTTAAAATAGTTCATTTAAATTCTACATAAATGTTTAATTGAAGAAAGACTCGCGGAAGCAAAAAAAAATAAAAACACTTTTGCTGTTAATTTAAAATACTGTCAAAATGAACCCAACAGAAAGATGGAGTAACATGGAGAGAAGTTAAAGGGAAAGTGTTCTCAAATGCTTATGATGGTATAATGAGATTAATAATGTCTTGTTTGTTATTGCAGTTTTTTTGGGGATGCTTAAATAGCCAAACATTCCAGCAGGAAATTACGAGATGGAGGACTGGGAGACAAAAAAACGAGGATGATGTCATCATAATGGGGGATTCAGAATTTTAGAACTTAGGAGGATTTAGAACTTTAAAACTGGATTCAGAACTTTAGAACTTAGGAGGATTTAGAACTTATTAAGGATTTTAGAAATTTAGAACTTCTGAGGATATGGAACTTCTGAAGATTAAGAACTTTAAACTTCTGAGAATTTAGAACTTTAAAACTTCTGAAGATTAAGAACTTTAAAACTTCTGAAGATTAAGAACTTTAAATCTTCTGAGAATTTAGAACTTTAAAACTTCTGAAGATTAAGAACTTTAAAACTTCTGAGAATTTAGAACTTTAAAACTTCTGAAGATTAAGAACTTTAAAACTTCTGAAGATTAAGAACTTTAAATCTTCTGAGAATTTAGAACTTTAAAACTTCTGAAGATTAAGAACTTTAGAACTGAGGAGGATTTAGAACTTTAGAACTTCTGAAGATTAAGAACTTTAGAATTGAGGATTTAGAGCTTTGGAACTTCTGAAGATTAAGAACTTTAGAATTGAGGATTTAGTGCTTTGGAACTTCTGAAGATTAAGAACTTTAGAACTTCTGAGGATTTAGAACTTCTGAGGATTTAGAACTTTAGAAAATTTAAAACCTTAGAACTCTTGAGGATTTATAACTTTAGAACTCTTGAGGATTTAAACCTTTAGAACTCTTGAGGATTTAGAACTTCTGAGAATTTAGAACTTTTGAACTTCTGAAGATTAAGACTTTTAGAACTTCTGAGGATTTAGAGCTTTGGAACTTCTGAAGATTAAGAACTTCTGAAGAAATATTTGAGGAAACTTTAGAAAATTTAGAACCTTAGAACTCTTGAGGATTTATAACTTTAAAACTTCTGAGGATTTAGAATGTTAGAACTTCTGAAGATTAAGAACTTTAGAACGTCTGATGATTTAAAACTTTAGAACTTCTGAGGAATTAGAACTTCTGAGGATTTAGAACTTTAGAACTTCTAAGGATTTAGAACTTTAGAAAATTTTGAACCTTAGAACTTAGAACTTGAGGATTTATAAATTTGGAACTTCTGAAGATTTAGAACTTTAGAACTTCTGAGGATTTAGAACTTCTGAAGATTTAGAACTTCTGGGGATTTAGAACTTTAGAACTTCTGAAGATTTAGAACCTTAGAACTTCTGAGGATTTAGATCTTTAGAACTTCTGAGGATTAAGAACACTAGAACTTCTGAGGATTTAGATCTTTAGAACTTCTGAAGATTTAGAACTTTAGAACTTCTGAGGATTTAGATCTTTAGAACTTCTGAAGATTTAGAACTTTAGAACTTCTTAGGATTTAGATCTTTAGAACTTCTGAAGATTTAGAACTTTAGAACTTCTGGGGATTTAGATCTTTAGAACTTCTGAGGATTTAGAACTTTAGAACTTCTGAAGATTTAGAACTTTAGAACTTCTGAAGATTTAGAACTTTAGAACTTCTGAGGATTTAGAACTTCTGAGGATTTAGAACTTTAGAACTTCTGAAGATTTAGAACTTCTGGGGATTTAGAACTTTAGAACTTCTGAGGATTTAGAACTTTAGAACTTCTGAAGATTTAGAACCTTAGAACTTCTGAGGATTTAGATCTTTAGAACTTCTGAGGATTAAGAACCCTAGAACTTCTGAGGATTTAGATCTTTAGAACTTCTGAAGATTTAGAACTTTAGAACTTCTGAGGATTTAGATCTTTAGAACTTCTGAAGATTTAGAACTTTAGAACTTCTTAGGATTTAGATCTTTAGAACTTCTGAGATTTAGAACTTTAGAACTTCTGGGATTTAGATCTTTAGAACTTCTGAGGATTTAGAACTTTAGAACTTCTGAAGATTTAGAACTTTAGAACTTCTGGGGATTTAGAACTTTAGAACTTCTTAGGATTTAGATCTTTAGAACTTCTGAAGATTTAGAACTTTAGAACTTCTGAGGATTTAGAACTTTAGAACTTCTGAAGATTTAGAACCTTAGAACTTCTGAGGATTTAGATCTTAGAACTTCTGAGGATTAAGAACCCTAGAACTTCTGAGGATTAGATCTTTAGAACTTCTGAAGATTTAGAACTTTAGAACTTCTGAGGATTTAGATCTTTAGAACTTCTGAAGATTTAGAACTTTAGAACTTCTTAGGATTTAGATCTTTAGAACTTCTGAAGATTTAGAACTTTAGAACTTCTGGGGATTTAGATCTTTAGAACTTCTGAGGATTTAGAACTTTAGAACTTCTGAAGATTTAGAACTTTAGAACTTCTGGGGATTTAGAACTTTAGAACTTCTTAGGATTTAGATCTTTAGAACTTCTGAAGATTTAGAACTTTAGAACTTCTGAGGATTAAGAACCCTAGAACTTCTGAGGATTTAGATCTTTAGAACTTCTGAAGATTTAGAACTTTAGAACTTCTGAGGATTTAGATCTTTAGAACTTCTGAAGATTTAGAACTTTAGAACTTCTGAGGATTTAGATCTTTAGAACTTCTTAGGATTTAGATCTTTAGAACTTCTGAAGATTTAGAACTTTAGAACTTCTGAGGATTTAGATCTTTAGAACTTCTGAAGATTTAGAACTTTAGAACTTCTGAGGATTTAGATCTTTAGAACTTCTGAAGATTTAGAACTTTAGAACTTCTGAGGATTTAGATCTTTAGAACTTCTGAAGATTTAGAACTTTAGAACTTCTTAGGATTTAGATCTTTAGAACTTCTGAAGATTTAGATCTTTAGAACTTCTGAGGATTTAGAACTTTAGAACTTCTGAAGATTTAGAACTTTAGAACTTCTGGGGATTTAGATCTTTAGAACTTCTGAGGATTTAGAACTTTAGAACTTCTGAAGATTTAGAACTTTAGAACTTCTGGGGATTTAGATCTTTAGAACTTCTGAGGATTTAGATCTTTAGAACTTCTGAGGATTTAGAACTTTAGAACTTCTGAAGATTTAGAACTTTAGAACTTCTGAGGATTTAGATCTTTAGAACTTCTGAAGATTTAGAACTTTAGAACTTCTGAGGATTTAGATCTTTAGAACTTCTTAGGATTTAGATCTTTAGAACTTCTGAAGATTTAGAACTTTAGAACTTCTGAGGATTTAGATCTTTAGAACTTCTGAAGATTTAGAACTTTAGAACTTCTGAGGATTTAGATCTTTAGAACTTCTGAAGATTTAGAACTTTAGAACTTCTGAGGATTTAGATCTTTAGAACTTCTGAAGATTTAGAACTTTAGAACTTCTTAGGATTTAGATCTTTAGAACTTCTGAAGATTTAGATCTTTAGAACTTCTGAGGATTTAGAACTTTAGAACTTCTGAAGATTTAGAACTTTAGAACTTCTGGGGATTTAGATCTTTAGAACTTCTGAGGATTTAGAACTTTAGAACTTCTGAAGATTTAGAACTTTAGAACTTCTGGGGATTTAGATCTTTAGAACTTCTGAGGATTTAGATCTTTAGAACTTCTGAGGATTTAGAACTTTGGGGGATTTTTGAACTTGAAAGTGGAATTTGAAATGTAATATAAAAAAGGGTTGAGTAGAAAATGAAAAGCTGAATGTGCTGGTGAGTGTGTGTGTGTGTGTGTGTGTGTGTGTGTGTGTGTGTGTGTGTGTGTGTGTGTGTGTATGTGTGTATTCATTCACCTTTGTGGTTTTCAACCAGCACAATTCATCCATAAAAAACAAAAGAGATTTTTTTGCAGAATCACGCTGTGCTTTTCTGTACGATAAAGTTAATGGAGAAAATGCTGCAAAACACAGTTTTCTGAAGCCATTTGTGCTTTTTCTCATAACAAAAGTTTAACAGAATATAGAGTTTAAACGTTTGGAGTCTAAATAACGTGAAGGTGTCCTTGTTACACAAGTTCTACACTGTAAAAAAAAAAATATATTTTTTTTATTAAAAAAAAACAATAAAATCTTATTTGAATCAATTAAAAATTTCTAGTCATTTCAACTTACATCAGTCAAACTGACTAAAAAATATTAAGTTGAATCTTGATTGTTATTAAAATAACTTCTTGTCATGACTTTTTGTTATAATTTTTTTAAATGCAAGTAAATTAATATTACTTAGTAAATGAATAGTTTCACTGTAGCAAGAACACCCTAAAAAGTCTGTTTTCTCACAAAAGCTGCTTTTATTTGATCAAATACAGTAATATTGTAAAATATTAATCCAATTTGGAAAAGACTTCGATTAAAACGCAAACTATTACTGTTAAAATATAATTTATTCAAACAAATTGCCAGCAATCTTACTTAATCGTTACATGATCTTTCAGAAATCATCTTAATATGATAAGTGGATTCTCAAACTTATTTTTTAAGTTAATAACACAGTTGTGCGACTTCATCTGTTTTGCTCAAAATATGATTTATTCATATTATCAGGAAATATAAACTTTTTTAACAATAATAAATGATTTTACTGTTACTATTGATCAGTTTACAGCATCCAATGAAAGCATTACTTTGATTTAAAATCTATAAATACAGTTGAAGTAAAATTATTAGCCCTCCTGTGAAATGTAAATATAAATATGTGTAATAATAATATAAGTGCTGTTCAACAGAGAGATTTTTTCAACACATAAGAGTTTTTAATAACTTTGTTTTGGAAACCAATGGCTACCAGTTTTCAACATTCTTTAAATTATCTTCTTTAGTGTTCAACAGAAACAGGTTTGGAGCAAATAGTTTAAAAAAATTAAGACAGAATTTTCATTTTGGCCTGCACTATCCCTTTAAAATGGCACGTGGTTTAGCAAATGATGAATGATTTCAGTTTCTGTGTGAACTGTGCTTTGTGAAAGTGTTCAGGACAAAAGAAGTGCAGATACGACACATTCTGTCAATTGTAGAGTCCAGTCACTAGTGACAGATGTGTCCACTTTAAACTTTGAAAGCACTTCCTCTCCTGCAGAAAACCAGCCTGAGGACGAGACAACAGCTGAGAGCCAGCAGAAGCAGAATAGCTGCATTTTCCAACACTCTTTAGAATATCTTGTTCTGTGTTCAACAAAAGAAAGAAATTGATAAAAGATTATTCTAATCAGCACTTAAGGACGATTAAATGTGGAGGATTTTTTTTATTTTTGGGTGAACTGTCCCTTTAAAAACAGAAGAGCATATATTGAAGAAAAAGTTAATGTAGGAACTTTTTTCACTCAGAAACTGCCAGTGAGTTTGACAAATCCTAGAATGAATAAAAAAAATAGGGATGTTCCGATCAATCGGCCGAAGATCGGTATCGGCCAATATTCACATGTAATGACTCGATCGGTATTTGCTAATCTGGGGTGCGTTTCCGAAAACCATCACTAGCCAACTAAGATCACACGTTCCGTCGTTACAAACATAGTTCATCGATTTGACGTTTCCCAAATCCTTCGTTCCAACGAACATTCGCAAACTGCGTTGCAAACTTGTGCACTTTGCAACTCCACCTCTGGAGCTGTAGTTAGAAGCATAGTTCCTGGCTGTGTTCTATTCCTAGTTATCCCCCCTATGCCCTATTCATTTAGAACATTATGACATTTAAACTTAGCATTAAGCATTAAGGTCATCTCTCTTAGGTGTATTTTGCTTTCAAATTATTTTAACAGTTCAGTTTTAGCGATCTTCATGTTTACAGTTGCGCTTTCTTTACAGTGCACTTTGAAAATATTGATGTCATTTTGAACACAGCCGAGCGGAATATGTTACGTCTCCAAAGCTAGTATATTTTTTACAGTCACTGCTCCAAAGCTTGTGAAAACAAAAAAACACAGCATACGTTAATGCTTTTATTTTATAGCAGGTTATTTATTAAGACATGTAGCCTACTGTATATGACATGGGCCTGTTGGTTAGAACATTTCTGCAGTGGTTTGCATGTGTCAAATTGTAAAAGTAGACTTAAAAATAAACAAATAAATAAATAAATAATATCCTACTTGTTAATAATAATAATAATAGTTATTATCATCATCCTTATTATTACTAAAGTAGGATTTGTTTCATTTCCTAATAAATAATAAATATTTGATTTAATTTCTCAACAAACAGCCTCATTATTTATTTATTTATATGATTTATATATGAGATTAGAATACGTGTTTGCTTTTGTAAGTGATTTTGTTTTAGAATAGGATATGTAATGTTCTCAATAATATTTGTAAAGGAAACACAGGTCCTATATGAGCCGTTACATATATTTCAATTCAAATGGAAAACGAGTGCATGTTTTTACCAAAAATTTTTTAATGCATGTGCGTGTAGAAATTATGGGGTTCTTCTCTAAAAAAGTAGTTACTCAACCCCGTTTAGAGCATCATTGTGGACGTTTTTCGTTATAAGTAACATGGTTCAAACGATGGATCTGCGACAGAGAAACTACGGGTTTTGGGAAACACTCGTCACTACATCGTTCTTTTCCAAAACGATGCATCCTACTATGATAGTTCTGTTTTTGTTTGGGAAACGCACCCCTGGCCGATCTCATGAACCGATCACAGGTGTTTATTTATGAGTTTATAAGCAGAGGAAGATGCACATGCACTCCTGTATATTATACATAGCCTACAGCAGCCACAATATGTAAGGAGGTAAAAGATGCGTGCAAAAATCTTTTTTTCATGAATATTTATTAATATAACTTCTTTTAATATACTTATTGCAATAAAAAGTAGTTTATAGGTATATTTCCTTTTAGTAAAAAAGAATTAGATGTATAATTGTGCATTTTAACTTCTTACGCATCAAATATTTGCTCCAAACGTTTTCTTGATTGAAACATGTTGAACTCTTCTTTCATCATTTGCAATGTTGCAAAAATTGCATTGTTTGTCATTTTCCTTATGAATTTTTATTATTTTCTGTAAAGCTGTTTCTGGCCATGACATGTCCACACTAAATGGTTAAAAGAAATGTGTTTAAGGGATTATATGCAGCATTCTTCATTTATTCCCTTAGGTAACGTGAGATCTCCTAAGTATCATACTTATAGGGAAAATGTGCTTAATGCATTATAAAGCATTAGAATTGGTACTCGGTATTGGCCGATCACCATGACAAAGAATCGGTACTCTGTATCGGCTACAAAAATCCTGATCAGAGCATCCTTATAAAATAATGAGTTAGTATTTTGGGGTGTGTGGGGAAATATAGCCCTAAAGTCTCTGACTATTTACAGTTTTTCACAGTGCATAAGTCACACAAACTACTTTAGCAGTGCTTTACGGTCATTTTTTCTTACACAAAGCTTTCAAATGGCTTCAGAAAATGATATTATTGTAAACTTAAATGCCATTTATCTCCATTCACTTCTACTGTATTAACAAGAGTTCTATCAAACATTTTTACATCACTTTTAGGTGAACTATACTATTAAAATGTCTCCGCTACTACATTTTCCCTTTATAAGGCAAGACACTACAGGCAAAAAGGTTTTTTTTTATTATCATGCACTGATCAATTTTGGGCTATTTGGAATTTTATAACAAAAAAAAAAAAAAAAACAATAATGATTAAATAAAAAATTTTATGTAAATAATTTAAAAAAATCCAAAATCCTCATTAAGAGTTTATTTTAGGTGGTTTATTTATATTTACGCGTATTTAATTTAAATCATATCATTAATGTTTTACAGACTTATTCCTATATATTTTCTGATTATCCAGGGGGATTTGTGTATATATTATTTACCTGATCTTACACAGTCCTAAAAGCATGGTGACTTTTATTCTCGGCTGCTGACTGTATCATTGGACTTATAAAAAGCTATAAAAAAAACCTTCTGTAAAATTGATTTATTATTATTTTTATTTATTCATGCAATTTAGGCCTTATTTAAATAGATATAGCCTCATTAGCATATCTAACTTTAGAGAAAGTAATTAAATACGACTATTCGCCTGTGGTGTATTGCCTTAATTTATGGTCAGTGACTTCAAATGATTGACAGATGTAAAGGTCCAATCAAACGCTTAGAGGGGCGGGTAACAGTTTAAGGCAGGGCTTAGGGAGCCAAAATGGCCTCCAGCATGGCTCCAAAAGCTCTGAAAAAGATCCTGCAGGGTTTGAGGGCAATATATAAGTAAAATAATTCACATTCAGGTAGTGAAAGCTGGTAACAATTGTGAGGAAATAAACAAACATGAACTGAATATATTGCCAAGACTCAATTTTAAAGAGACAGTTCACCCAAAAATGAACGTTGCCATTATTTTATTCACCCTATTGTTTAATCTAAACCTATATGACTTACTCTGAGAAACAAGGAAGGAGATGTTTTGAAGGATGTTCATGCTGCTCTTTTCCACAAAATGACAATAAAATGGGATAATAATTATTTGTATGCATTGCACGTTTTGCTTTACAAAATGCCCATCGTTATTAATAATATTCAAGTGTGCTAACGTGTTATGAAAACAAATGAGGGCAAATAAATGATGACAGTTTTCATTGACTGGGTGAACGATCGCTTTAATACGCACAGTTTTCAAGATGCATATTCATATTGCTCTTCGAACAAATGATTTCTATTGGTAACATCAAGTAAAACACAGCAGAATATCAATAAATAGTTTCAGTGGTGTCTGGGATAGCATAAAGCAACCATAGAAATATGTATATAAAACTAAGCTGTGATTAAATTGCTCTGAAAATCTATATGCAAATTAGACCCCATTTAGAAAACAAAATTATTACTATTTTTTTCTCTCTCATCACACATTGATTGTATTCACAAGTTGGTATACTACTGGTGAAAGGTTTGGAAACATTAAGATTTGTTCAGGTTTTTAATGCATTACTTGATCAAAAATAAAGTAAAATTGTGAAATATTATAATTAAAAAAAGTAGATTTGAAATATTCATTAATTTTCATTCAGATTAGTCTCTTATTTAGCGGTCACCACAGAGGAATGAACCGCCAACTATTCAGGCATATGCTTTTATGCAGCGGATGCCATTCCAGTTGCAACCCAATATTGGGAAACACCCATACACACATTTACACACACACTCATACACTGCGGCCAATTTAGTTAATCCAATTCACGATGTGTTTAGACTGTGCAACCGGAGCACCCAGAGGAAACCCTCACGAACACGTGGAGAACATGCAAACTCCACACAGAAATGACAACTGGACCAGCCGGGACTCGATCCAGCGATCTTCTTGCTGTGAGGCCACAGTGCTAACCACTGAGCCACTGTGTCACCCTTGAAATATTTTTTTTGTGAAGCAAATCTGAATTTCCAGCATCATTGGATTCTTCAGAAGACACAAATATGAAGATTTAACAACCAAGAATAAACAATTATAAACAAATTATTATTTATTATAATTAGTTTAATATCACTTACTTACCCAGGGCTGTTTTATATCGAAGTTGATATTTAACTGCACCATGTTGGTCGTAACATCTAATTTTTACAAGGTGGGTCGTTAGCCAAACGCTCAACCCCCAACATGGAGGACCAGGACATACACTACAGAAAACTTAGCACACCCAATTCAGCGCATGTCTTTGGACTTGTGGGGTAAACCGGAGCACCCTGGAGGAAACCCACGGCAACACGGGGAGAACATGCAAACTTTACACAGAAATAACAACTGGCCCAGCCGGGGCTCGAACCAACGACCTTCTTGCTATGAGGCAACAGCGCTACCCACTGCACCACCATGCCACCCCTAGTTTAATATTAATGTTAATAGTAAACAATATTCATTATTTACATTTCTGTGGATTCATATTTAACAACTTTCACAACATGAATTCATATTTTTGGGATACTTCAATGAATCGAAAATTAAAAGATGAATTATAAAGCAATTTCTTTGTCCTTTCTGTCACTTTTGATCAACTTAATAGAATCATGCTAATAAAATAACCTTTTATTTTATAAATAACATCAGTTTTTTTTTTTTAATTGCATAATAATAATAATAACAACAATTATAATTATTATTATTATAACTTCTTGATTGGGGCGACACTTTGGCTCACAGCAAGAAGGTCGCTGGTTTAAGTCCCGGCTGGGCCAAACTCTGTGTGGAGTTTGCATGTTCTCCCTGTGTTGGCGTGGGTTTCCTCTGGGTGCTCCGGTTTCCCTCACAGTACAAACACATGCGCTATAAGTGAACTGAACAAGCTAAATTGGCTGAAGTGTAGGTATGTGAATGCAAGGGTGTATGAGTGTTTCCCAGTGCTGAGTTGCGGTTGGAAGGAGATCTGCTGCGTAAAACATAAGTTGGCGGTTGATTTCCGCTGTGATTAATAAAGGGACTAAGCCAAAAAACAAATGAATGAATGAGTAACTACTTCATCATTAAAGCAGCATATTAGAGTGATTTCAGAAAGAGCATGTTAAACTAAAGACTGGAGTGAAAGTATAAAAAATCCCATATTTCAACATAGGAAAAAATATATATATAAATGTATTCAAATTAAGAATGGTTGTATTAAATTGCAATAATATTTCACAATTTTTGCAATATATTTAATCAAATAAATGCACCCTGTTTGAGTCTTTTATTTAAAAAAACTAAACCTGATGATTTCAAACCTTTGAGCGCAAGTGTAACTGGGTTAATTCTATTGGCTTAATAAAAGCTAGGGTCCATTTCTAATGGGAGATGTACAGCAGAGGAAATAAGTATTGAGCACGTCATGTTTTTTCCTGTGAATAATATTTCTAAAGGAGCTGTTGACATGGAATTGAACCAGATTTTGGTAAAAACCCAAACAATGCAGATATAAAAACAAAAAATAAACAAAATCTGAAAAATGAGTCTAATAGTAATGAAATGACACAAGGAGGAAGTGCTGAACTACTGAAGTGTATTTAATACTTTATATAAAAGGCTTGTTTGGTGATGGCAGCTTAAAGTCGCCTCTCATATGGACAATGAAGTCACATGCATTGCTCAGGAGTGAGTTTCTCACAGACTTCAACAGTGTGTCAAAATCTTGATAATTCTGTGGGTCTCGTCTATCAAATCTGAGCTTTATTTAGTATTTTCTATTGGATTCGAGTCAGGTGATTGGCTGGGCCATTCCACAGCTTGATTTTCTTTCTTTGAAAGCATTTGAGAGTTTCCTCTGCTGTGTTTTGGATCAATGTCTTGCTGAAATGTCCACCCTGGTTTCATCTTCATCCTCTGCTAATGTAGATGTTGGACTGAAGAAGCTGATATTAATTTACACTGAGGAAGGGCAGAGGGTTTCTGAAGAACTACTGAGAGATTTCAGCTGCTGTCTGGGCTTTCACTGCCTTTCTTTACCTTCCTTTCTTCAGGTGTTCAATACTTTTCCCTGTGTCATTCAATTGTAAACCAATTAAATTAGTTTTCAATGGATTACTTTGGTTGCTACCAACATTTGGTAAAAGTTTCAAGTCAACAGCACCTTTAGAAATGTTTTCTGATAAAAATGGTGACGTGTTCAATACTTATTTCCCCAGCTGTATGTAATGAACATGTTCCGAAACTCTAATGCTCAGGACACACACACACACACACACATTCACACACACACAAACAAACAAACAAATAGTGAAAGCAGTATTGGGTGAGGAACACACTTCAAGGCTTCTCCCCACACAGCAGCATCAAGTGTTTGACAGTGAAACAGTGGGCCGTTTTTCTCCGCTCAGAATAAGACCAGCAGGTTTTTGTATGTGTCTCAGCTAACAGCTGTTCAGCAGCTTAACAGGAAGTTACATCACAGAAACAGGGCTGGGGCGGTTCAGCAAGCGACTCCTGAGGCCGACAGCAGGATTTGTGTGAGTTTGTGTGGGTGATTTTTTAAGGAGGGCGAAGTGACTCAAAATAAAGAAAGTAAAAGAAAGGAAATTCAAGACGTCGAAATCTCAGGATCTGAGGAAGTGAAACATCCCTGATTTACCACAGTGAAATTACTGAGGTTTGAGGAGCGATTCATGTTTTTGTTGATGTTGTTTGTAGCTGAATCTCATTAAAACACCCCAAAATCTAGAAGGAAAACATATTTTGCTTAAAAAAAATCTAGTTTTAGCACGACATTTCTAAACCTTGATATTATTTTCATAACTTTCCAAAAAAACATTCACCCTACAGTGTATCTGTGTTTCTTTCTATTAAGTATTAGTTTAAATCAGACCCCCTAGTTTTTCACGATTTTGCTATCGCTGAATCCAATGCAAAAATGTAAATAAAACATACAATTTCAAACCATATAATCAAATTATAATTATTTCAGTATAATTCAGTATAACTTATAGACGTTGCATACGCAGCGCACGTGATGTATTTGAGTGCCTCTTGAAAAACGACAGCTCACCTGCGCCCTCACAATCATTACATTACATGGAAGTGGGGGGAAATTGTCATGCAGTAAGCAGACGCGGATGAAGCACGAGTGATTTACATGTGAAGTCAATGCAAAGATGCGATTAGACATCCTGTGGCATGAATCGAGTGAATAACACGGCGAGAATTGGGCGTTTTGTGCGTTTGACGCGCTTCAAACTGCAAAAGAAAGTTGGAGCAAACATCTAACAAACGGAGCAATGGAAGAGACAGAAAAGCAAGCAGCTTACAATGATGGAGATTGGTTCAAGTATGACGGCCGCTGGACGTGACCAAATTGAAGGACATTATTTTTGCTTTACATGTATGGCTGGTAGCCTATTATGATGTGCGTCAAATTTATAAATAATTTCGCTTCACTCTTTCCCTGCCGTTGACGATAGGAAACGCTTCCCTGCCATTGACGAGTTTTACGGCAATCAGTGTTTTAGGTTTACAGTATTAGAATAGGGGAAGCCCTAGCGCATGTCCTGAGTGAGGCACATGATGTCAGATGTTCCGGGGATCTGAGAAAGTAAGATCGTGGATTAAAATAAGAGTTATACAACCTTCCTTTGGCTTAATCCCTACCATTTTAGATCTTGTCTTGACAAGAGACCAAAATAAAGAAGCTTTATTTTTATGATTTGTATCAATGTGTCAGATTGCGCACCTAACAAAGTAGGCTAACTAATATGGTAAATAAGTTATCATATCTATCTATCTATCTATCTATCTATCTATCTATCTATCTATCTATCTATCTCTATATATATATATATATATATATATATATATATATATATATATATATATATATATATATATATATATATATATATATATATATATATATATATATATATATATATATATATATATATATATTAGGGGTGTCAGAATTAATCGTTTCTTCGGTGCACCGCAATGCAGACGCGGACAATTCGGTATCGGTTCAGTAATAATCATAACCGGTTATTATGTTATGAGACATTTATCTCACATGCGCTATGTCGCCGTAGCTTACTATGGCGAGGGAGGCGAGCCGCGAGCGTGAGTATTTACAACGCTTTAACTACGAAAAACTCAGAAACTGTGCACAATTTCACTGCGTGTGTGTTTACTGGACTGTGTTTCACTGACACTTACAGCAAAAGCCCCTATTTCACGGCGATTAAGCTAAACTCCATTTCTCTCTCTCTCACTGTGGCCCATGAGTGCATCTGTGTAGAGCGCCAGCGTGTAAGAGCCAATCAAAGCCCTTTCTGTTGAGCGCGTGACCAATCAAAAGGGTGTAAGAAATAACTTGGTAGACAAGGCAGAAAGCGAGCGGGATATTTATATTTGTTCATTTGCTATAGACCATTTCAATGTGGTCATGTCATTGGCCCATGAACATTTCCTGCTTGACGTTAAACTATTTCCTAACTGTAACAAGAGGCAATTCAATCATAACTTGATTTTAAATCAGCCGTCATAACACTATTTATCAATATGTGGACCTTTTTGGATTCTCAGAAGCAATGGAAATTAAAAATGTAAAACAGGAAATACGTTAGGACTATTGCTTTTGTTTACATCCCTCAAAATTGTCTATAAATGCTCGTGTTGTTTAAAGGTACAGTTTACAGTATATATCTGACTGTTTGTATTAAAGGACAAAATTGTTTTACAAATAGTAAATATATATATACATTTTAATACAAGAATTGTTGTGCTGTGAAGAAAATATAAAACTGTCTATGGAAAGCATTGTCAATGCACCGTGATGCACCGAAATATCGAATTGAACTGAATCGATGGCATGATAATCGTAACCGAACCGAACCGTGAGACCAGTGTAGGTTCACACCTCTAATATATATATATATATATATATATATATATATATATATATATATATATATATATATATATATATATACACACACACAGTATATAGTATTTTTAAATGGCAAAATTGTTCGCAAAATTCTGGAAATTACCACCACAAGATCAGTTATTTTTAATGCAAAAAAAATCACAAAAACATCATGAAAAACTAAGGGGTCAGTTAAATACTTTTTATATTTTAATTATTGACCAGGTTTTAGTAATAATGTCGTACTTTTTCCATTTTCTCTTTATAATTTATGATCACTTTTACATTTTAGTTTTCCTTTTCAAATTAAAGACAATAAATGTAAATGAAATGCATAAAAAAGGTGAAGAGAAAACAATTTTGTTAATTTTCATTTAGTTTGACCAAATGTATCATTAAAATAAAACAAAAAAAATATAGAAATATTAAATAGAAATAGAAAACAATACATGTAAAAAATAAATAAATGGCAAGAAAATGTTTTTATTTATTACTATTCTTTCAGGTAACACTTATTTAATTTATATTTAATATATATATATAAATATATATATATATATATATATATATATGGGTTGCACAATATATCATTTATATCGATATCGCAATGTGTGTGTCTGCAACAGTCACATCGCAGGATATGCAATGTTGAGTTAAGCCAATAGATGACCAGAAACCACAGGTCAAAACACATGAGATTTGTGGAGAGACTCCGGAATTTAACCATAATAGAGTAAAAGTTTATCATCTACGTGTGTTTTTAGGGCCTTTGACTGTGTGAGCATTTGAAGAGTTTAAAGCAGGGGTGTCCAAACTCAGTCCTGAAGGGCCGGTGTCCTGCATATTTTAGTTCCAACTCCAATTAAACACACCTGAACCAGCTAATCAAGCTCTTTCTAGGTATACTAGACTTCCAGGCAGGTGTGTTAGAGGAAGTTGGAGGTAAACTATGCAGGACACCGGCGCTCCAGGACCGAGTTTGGACACCCCTGGTTTAAAGAATTTTAGTAACGCATAAAGAAGTTTCATAAAGTTTAATTTTATTAAGTTATTTATATGGTGAAGACTATACAGTGCTATTTTACATTTGATTATTCAATTTCTGTACCTGAATACTGTTGCTCTCTCCAGAAAACCATAACGCACGGTTTATTTCACTTCAATATTTGCTCAGTTGTGTTTATGACTGTGGTTTACGCATATAATAAATGACATTTATATTTCACTCCGCTACAAAATCATCTCAAGTAATGACTTTGAAAACAGAGCTATTTAAGTCATCTGGTGAAATTCTATCGCAATATATATCACAGAGAAAACAAAATATTGCAATGTAAAATGTTTCCAATATCGTGCAACCCTCATATATATACATAAAATAATAGTACTAAAAATAGTAGTCATCATTTTAAGCTAAATATAACCTCTATATCCCTGATTTTGGATCATTTTTGTGAGATTCACACTTATACATTCAGCATTTATTTCTTTAAAGGAAGCCCCATAGTTTTATTTTGAAGACTAATATCTTTAATACCTGACATTATCGTGGGAGAACTTGGTACAGTAAGCACTCGCTAACCACTAAAATCTGTCAACATTCTCACGTTTTCAGTCTCACAGTAACAAATAATAACTCATAGTGTATCAGGAAAAAACGTTGAGCAGTTTTGAAGAGGTTTTCATTTAATGAAAACTGTGTTGGTAGATTCACCAGTCAAATGTCATGGTTTGAGTCACTCAGCCCACCAAGCGCATGTATATGAGTGTATCTAAGCATGTGTGTGTGTGTGTGTAAGATCACAGCAGGTATCTGTGCCGGTCTTCATCCAGTGTCAGATCCACCACCTCAGGAGGAGGAACCCAGCCCGACTGCGCAGACGACGTCCATGATGGAGGAGCTCTTTGTTTCCAGGAAGAAAGCGACTGGATCACACCGCCACGAGGAAACCTTGAGACAACGCTGGGAATAATAGTTATAAAAAAAAACATTAATTCACCAACATTTTAAGAATGGGTTACGTTTTTTTTTTTTTAATATATATAAATATATGGGGGTCAATGATTGTCACAATTATTTTGGATCCCTGATTACTTCTCTCTCTATGTCAAAATGTACAATATTATTGTAAAATGTGAGATATTTGTACATTTTTAGAAAATTCTATAAATTAGGTTGGGGGAAAACAAAAAATGGGTTACAAAATTGGGGAAGGTGGCAGCATGTGAAAAAAACGATATATGATGTTTTAGATGACGATGTTTATCAGATGATGAATGTTTTTATTTAATGCCATGTCACCAACAAAGGCTATTTTCATGGCAAAAATATTTCATTAATAAATATGCAACTAAAAACAACAAACATAAATACATAAATTAATTAAGATTTTTAGTGTTAAAGTACACATGAAATCAAAACTAACCATATTGATTTTGTTAGCTCACATTGCTAGTTTTGTGGTGAACAATTCATCTGTGCATGTCATTAAGAAAAAAAACAATGGTTTGCCATTGTAATCTGTAAATGAAATCTGAAAATGCACTTCCTGTTTGTTTTCAGCTAAATTCTCAGGTTAGGTCTGTCTGAGGTACTGGGCGTGGCTAACATACTTAACCACGCCCTTCCAGCTGTCAGTTTTGACAACAAACAGAAATAGTGAGGAGAAGGAGTCTGTTAAGTTGTAATGACTCTCCTGAAACCCTTTTCCCCATTTTTCTGAATGAAATGCCTACTTTACTACACCCAATCAGCTTGCAGGAGAAAAGCCACACCCACCGTTTTCTCATTTAATATTCAGTTTCTCTAAAAAAAAAAAAAAAAAGGTTGCAATTTTATGCGGACTTTAAGTTAAACTTTGTATAACTTAAATTTATTTAAAACCAGATTAATGTATTAAAATAAGTTAAAGCAACATATTTGTTGTCTTGACTTTTTGTCATTTTGTTTTTTACACTGTAGGGCTGGGCGATAAATTGAATTGAAATCACAAATGTGCATCTTCTCAATAAAGCACAGTGTGATTTGTAGCAAATCTCCTCTGAATCCTAGAGCGTGCTCTTGAGGAAATTCACGAAAACATGTCCAAATACACACTAAAGGTCGGTACCAGGGGTGTCAAGTAACTAATTACAAATACTCAAATTACTGTAATTGAGTAGTTTTTCTCAGAATTGTAATTTACTAAGTAGTTTTAAAAATGTGTACTTTAACTTTCCCCTTGATTTCATTTTTACTCCACTACTTTCCTTCAACCTGCAGTCGCTAATTTATTTATTCTTGTCTATGGGCATTAAAAAACATCCAACCTAAAGTCAACCAAATATCAACGTCTAATGATGTTACAGCTTGAGGTTGTGTGGACGCTACTACTATGACGTCTATCAGATGTTGGATTTTGGTTGCCATACCTGACGAATGAATGCCATTATTTGACGTCATTATGATGTTGGTTTATGATGTTGGCTCGACATTGGATTTTAGTCCTTTTCTAACAAGCTAAAATCAACCAAATATCAACGTCATTTGACGTCATTATTGAACATCAAAATAACATTGTGCTTAAAACTCTGGCTAGACATTGAATTTTGGTCACCTGACATTACAACCTAAATCGAACCTAATATTAGCCTCTTTATGAGATTGTGTGCCTGCCGACCAATAACTAAATGCACTTCAAAATGTTACATTTACACACAGCCACAAATTACATGTAAATGCATCAGCGTTTCACAGCGTAAAACTCACTACTTACTACTCTTGAGTATTTTTGAAAGATTTTTTTACTCATACTTTGAGTAATATTTACAACAGAATACTTTTACTGTACCTGCACTACATTTTTAGGCAAGTAATGTTACTTTTACTTAAGTATGATTTTTCAGTACTCGTTTTACTACTAATCGGTACACACTAAGCCGGCGCCAAAAAACTAGTGCCGATGTGTGTTGTCGCCTCACATCTGATCACGTCCGATTCCATCTGGACCAAAAAGCTGTGTGTGAACACACCAAATGGATGGTAGCCAACTTATAAAAGGGACTGTGATCTCTGCCTTTGCAAGCATCTTTCCGCACCAGTTTTCATTCAGAACGGCAAAACCGGAACTTCCAAGGAGCGCAAGCAAAGTGTAAACAAAGTAGCATTCAGTACCATAATCACAGTAATTGTCACTCACCACGGATGGATTCGCTCCTGTATACATGTCTGATAATCTGATATAATCCATATCGTTTGCAAATATTTGAGAAATTACAGCCGGTGATTTGATCCTGCTACCGGTAGCTCAATCTGTCATGCTTCATCTAAAGAAACAGGGGTAGTGCATCTTGTCAGCTTCAAATGTCTATCAGAATGAACCACCACTCTAATAAACAATAAACAAATTAAATATAAAACTAATGAAATCAAAAAATTTAAGGGTAGTTCACTCTGATAGACATTTTTGATGCTGAACGAGCTGACACAAGTCAACAACAGAGTTGGTTTTTGTCGGTGTTAGCTGATTGCCGTCAGCTTGGTGTGCCCTGGCCCTTAGTACACTAGAAGAGTCAAGCTTTAAATATGAAAATTATCAAAACTCTTATGAAACTTGAGTGAGATGCTAATGGTCTAACCCGATTCAATGATCTTTGCTAAGCTAAAAGTGCTCCTGCTAGACCCAGAGATTGGCTGATGCATTTTAAACAATGGTAAAACTCAATCCTTTAACTCTGGGGGAATTGTAAAATGAATATATTTCCTGCCAAAAATGTAGTGTTCCTTTAAACCATCAATTTAAAATATGGTAAACTGAAGTATTATTCACGTTGTTGCTAAATAACAGATTGTGATGGGTATCAGCTCACCTGGCGTTTTCTTGAACTCCGACGATCTCCACTTCACTGTCCGTGGACGCCAGAGTCACCTGAGAAGGTGCGACTTCTACTGCACCTACAAACACACAACACACTGGATTCAGCAAACATTCGCAAAAACAGCTGTGTTCACTGCTGTCATCAAAATCACACATGAAAGTGAAACTGACTGAAGATTGGACTGAAGGAAAGCTTCTTCCCACAGACTATCAGGCCGATGAACACTTGACACACCACACACAGAAACTCTTTTCATACCCCTCAATAATTATCCACCAACAGTCAATCTATGCGTACATCTTTTTGACTGTGTACTTGTCGATCTGTATCTACATGTGTGTAATGTGTTTTTCTTTACATATTTATTGTCTTTCACGTATTTATCGTCAACATTGCATCATTTTAACCCAAATATCCCTGATACATGCTACAAATGTAAACAAGAGAAAGGAACTTTATTTCATTGTATGTGAGAATGTTCTGAAGTCAGTTGTTTTGGGGTTAAAATACTGAACATTGTAAGTCAAATCATTGGTAAAGTAATTCCTCTTGATCCCAGCTTGTGTATATAGCATATTTGTCTTTTGAACTTTGATGTGACCAAACATGAAAGAGTGCTGTTGATTTTATGTTTGCTGGAAGCTAAACATGTAATTGCGTGTTCTTGGAAAAAAGAAGACAGTCCTGGTGTATCTCAGTGGATAAAGGGGATGACCTCTTGCCTTGCCTTGGAAAAATTAACATATTTTTTGAAAAACAAAATCCATATATTTTGGTCTATTTGGAAAATATTCTATGACTTTTTGGAGCATCTAGATCAGGGGTGTCAAACTCAGATCCTGGAGGGCCGCAGCCCTGCACAATTTAGTTCCAACCCTGCTTCAACACACTTAATCCGCGGTCACACTGGACTTTACTCCCCATAGACTTCCATTCATACGCACGCGAATGCGTCAGACCGGAAACGCAGGGTCATGCGTCGAGTTTCGCAGGTTGCTGCGATGCAAAGTTCAAACTTGGTGAACTCTGACCTGCGAAATCGCATCACTTGACTGCGTGAGACCAATCCAGGATCAAAACATGACCTCTCTGAACAGAAATTTAAAACATGGAGCAATCGCTCGCATTTTTTAATGTCTAATCACCTTGTTTAATCCCGCCCCTTTTCACAGCGCCGTACGACAGAATTTCGCAAGCTCAAACTCTAGTGTGACTTCGGCTTAACCTGCAGGTTTCAAACAAGCCTGAAGGACTCAATTAGTTTGATCAGGTGTGATTAATTAGGGTTGGAACTAAACTGTGCAGAGCTCCGGCCCTCCAGGAACTGAGTTTGACACCTGTGATCTAGATGGTGACTCTTTTCTTGAACTGGCTGACATTGAAAGTATATACAGTAGATTAGACAAATATGCTATTGCTTTTTTTAACATTAATATTGTTATTAATTAATTTACTTTTTCTTTCAAAGTGTGTTAAGTTATTTTGAATCTATATTATTCTTGCTGTATTTTTGTATTATTTTTAATTTAATTTATTAATTATTTAGATTTTTTGCTAAACTGAAAAACTAAACCTTTGTCAATTTGTATGACAATGTTTAAAATAAAAATTGTTGTTCAAAAAAAACAAAAACATTGTTAATATTATATTGTTTTGGAGTACATCGTCTGTAATTTGCACTGTCTGGAGCCAGCACCTAAGCTTTTCACTCATCATATCACATGTGCTGCTGCTGATGTGACAATAAAAGTGATTTGATTTGAACTGATGCAATACTACTGTCCTACAACAGAGATCATTGTGCAAGTTTGAGATATTGTAAATAAATCATTAGAATGCAATTCAAATGAGCCAAAAATTCAAGTTATGGAAACAGAATGTAGCAAGCTATGTTTCCAACTATTTTTATGCGCATTTTGTAACATTGCATAAAAAATGCTTAATGGATCCATCAAGATGTGAATGAATTGAAATAATGAGTAGGATCAACTTATCAATTAACAAAAAAAGTGCATTAACTACAATGGAAATGTATTTACTGAATAAATTTCAGCATGTGCATCAAAAAAATGGCTTGTGATTTTGTTTCAACAGGTCATGTGATGATAATAATGTGTGCAATGGGACGTAATTAAAAGACAAACCAGTGTTTTGATCACATTGTAAAACATCTGAAATGTTGTTTTAGTCTTTTTAAAATCCCTCAGCCAAAGTCTGTCATCACAGTGGTTCAGTGTTATTATTAATACAGTATATTATTGTTACCTCCAAAACTGTCTTGAGCATCTGCGCTCTCAAAGAGTGTCTCATGCCTCCAAAAGCCACCACTCGATCATTGCGTTTTGCCTTCTGAATGACTAAATTAGAACAAAAAATGACTCACACAGCTTTTCCTACGACAGCAAACTTCATTTTTCTTTTAGATATTTGGTGCTAGTTTATCAGGACGTTACAATTCTGTTAACGACATCAAGGTTATTATAGTTAACGAGAGAAAAAAAAAAAAAAAAACGAAAGCTAAAATTAAAATACATTTTCGTTAACTGAAATAAAAATAAAGACTAAAGTTTTTTTTTAAAAACTACAACTAACTGAAACTGTATTGTGTACAGTGCATCTGGAACGTATTTATTAAAACCTGCATCAGAGTGCTCTTGACCTAAGACTGGGGCGATGGTTCATCTTCCAGCAGGACAATGACCCAAAGCACACCGCCAAAATATCAATGGAGTGGCTTCACAACAACTCGGTGAATGTCCTTGAGTGGCCCAGCCAGAGCCCAGACCTAAATCCTATTGAACATCTCTAGAGAGATCTGAAAATGGCTGTACACCGTCGCTTCCCATCCAACCTGATAGAGCTTGAGAGGTACTGCAAAAAGAAATGGGCAAAAATTCCTAAAGACAGGTGTGCCAAGCTTGTGGCATCATATTCAAAACGACTTGAGGCTGTAATTGCTGCCAAAGGTGCATCAACAAAGTATTGAGAAAAGGCTGTGAATACTGATGTACATGTGATCTTTCAGCTTTTTTATTTGTACATTTTTTTTTATTTGCAACAAATTTCAAAAAACGTTTTTCACATTGTCATTATGGAGTATTGTGTGTAGAATGTTGAGGAAATAAATGAATTTAATCTATTTTGGAATAAGGCTGTAACATAAAAAATTTGGAAAAAGTGAAGCGCTATGAATACTTTCCAGGTGCACTGTATATACAAAGCTAACGTAAAACTACTATAACAATAACGACCTTCGTTTTAGTCTTTGTAAATGTATTAAATACATACTGTAAGCCTTTTAGATGACCTTTGTAAGCCGATAAACCTATATGCTTCGCACTGCCAGGTGTTTGACCCGTACGGCACCTCAGAGTCTGTAATCCTGCTGCCATTGGCCAGATCAAATCTGTTCTCTTTCAGTCAGTCCTCACTGTTGATCGCGTGTCGTAATGTAATTTAATTTAAATAAGTGAATAATGCTTCTGGCCGGTCGCAAAGCGTAATTGTGAGAAACTTTTCAGATCATGGTGATGTTTTAACTGACTGAAATTATGATTGCTGACTACATATTTTTGGTAAGTTGAGTCCTAACCAGAGAGGATTGCGTCTGAACAGAAACGGTCCGTGCACCCCGCCATGGTAGAATGAATGTAGCGGAAACCTTGACTACTTCAGGACGCATTAATGCTGATCTGTAGGTCTATTGGAGACATTTATAAATATTCCTAGCAAATCTAATAAATGTCAGAGACATACTCACTACATAAATGCTCTAAATTGCACTTCAGCAGCGTTTATTTGAGAATACACAAGAAAATCTGGCTTGAGCAGCGGATATTTGTGGGCATGCAAGATGTTTTGTGCACAAACAGAGGAAATCGGTGCGCAAGCAAAGAGATTCACATGCTCGTATTACATAAATCCGATCTCGACTTGTAATACTGCGCTCTCGACATTTGTCATTAAAATCACGCCATAGGTAATTAGTAGATCTGTGTAAAAGGCCTGCCGCCACAGCTGGAAAAACTCCTAGAGGAAACACTGTAACCTATATTCAAGAATACAATTTTCCATGACTTTTACAGGCCTGGAAAATGCCATGTCAAAATTCCATGACTTTTCCAGGTTTTTCATGACCGTATGAACCCTGTATAATGTAATCAATGTTGCTTCAGTTTCGGATTAATGTCTAATGAAAATCACATAAGTGTTTTGTATATTTGCATTCATAATTAGTTTTACATTATTTTTTTAAAAATTATATTTGATTTTTTTTATGTTTGTAAAAGTTTCACATCTATTTTTTTTAGGTAAAAAGTACTTACCTAAATAACAAAACTACCACATTTTAGTCAATATAAAAGGTGCACAAACATCTCGTTAGTAGTGTAATAGATTGTGTTTTAAAGTCTGTAATGATGCGCCTAAAAACTCCAATTTTGCAAAAATTAATATACAAACTAAATAACATTAAACTAAAGTTAAACTACCGTCCTGCAGGTTAAGTAACGTAAAAAAACAAAAAAACGAACCTGACAATGACTGCTGTTCCTGTTCAGAGTGCGTGTCTGAAATATCATAGTGTCCAATCACTGCAGGACCCACTGCAACACACACATCAGAAGATTCACCAATATATTTGCATATCCACAATTCTAGTCTCACTAGTCTGTTCCTGTAAAAAACAAAAATCTTTCCGAACATTGATTACGTAGATTTCGCTTTAAATGGCCATTCACACCAAGGACGATAATTTCAAATTTAAATATTTAACAATAAACATATTGGTGTCCACACAATCAAATGATTACAATCTGTTTATGCTTTTTTTTTTGCATTATCCACTTGTAACCTGCAGATGTCTTCAGTGTGCAATGTTTATAGCAAATCTAACCAGTGAATCCAGCTCATGTAATCGATTGAATTAAACATCGAATTAAGCAACACAAAGATGCCAAAACTAGTGGTGGACACCACAGTTACTTATTTTATACTTCAATTTGGTAGCCTGGCTTGCATTAGCTTCCATGTACATTTTTACCATTCCTCCCATTCTAATGTTATAACCAAAGTTTCTTTTTTTCAATCTTTGAAAAAAAGGGCTTAACTTCTCCACAATGTCAGTAACTTCAAATTGTGCGAGCCCTTCATATTTCAATGAATTCTGGCTGACTCTGTGTTTGTTTGCTTATTACGTGAAAAAAAAATTCTTTATTGTTATCATGCATGGTGTGAACGGCCCTTAATCACATTTGGTCATGCTTCTGCTTCACATAAAAAAAATTATGTAAATATATATATATATATATATATATATATATATATATATATATATATATATATATATATATATATATATATATATATATATATATATATATATATATATATATATAATATTTTATATATAAAATAGTTAAAATTAGAATTATTAAATCCCCTTTGAATTTTTATTTCTTTTTAAAAAATATTTCCCAAATGATGTTTAACAGAGCAAGAGCAAATTCTCACAGTATGTCTGATAATATTTTTTCTTCAGGAGAAAGTCTTATTTGTTTTATTTCAGCTAGAATAAAAGCAGTTTTTAATTTTTAAAAAACATTTTAAGGTCAAAATTATTAGCCCCTTTAAGCTATATATTTTTTCTATACCCTATAGAACAAACCACCGTTATACAATAACTTGCCTAATTACACTAACCTGCCTAGGTAACCTAATTAACCCAGTTAAGCCTTTAAATGTCACTTTAAGCTGTATAGAAGTGTCTTGCAATATATCTAGTGAAATATTATGTACTGTCAACATGGCAAAATAAATTAAATTTGTGCAAATGCTCAATGTAAACAAGTAGAATGGCTTCAAAAGCAAAAAGCTGCAAAAGCCCATTCTGGCCCTGAAATAAAATGTTTTCTTCAAAACTGCAATTAGCTAATATTCTACCTTTACACACTATAGAAACATTAGACGCAGACATGCAGTTCTGAAAAGTGTCAATCATGAGCCAAACTCAAAAACAAAGGTCAGAATTGTGCATTATCTTGCAATACTTTTTAAATGAGTTTGAGAGAGACGGAAAAAAAATTAATACTTGAAATTGCAAGATATAAATTTCAAATTGGAGGAAGGGTGCACATTTTTTTTTAAAGAAGTCAAAAAATACACCTTTTTATTCCATGATGAAAACAAAAGTTCTTTCTAATAAGGATTCTCAATGCTTTTATTTTTACTTCATAATGCAACATTTTTAACTTGTTTTTATTGATTTCTATTGGTGTGAATTAGTTATCACTGTTAGATAATTTATTTTAAAGCAATATTTATCCTTTTTAGAATTACATTTCTTTGTTGATAGCTGAAATAAAATAATTTTCGTTTTTTTTTTTCCATTTCGATAAATATTTCAAAAATAAAATAGTGTTAGTTTCAGTTATAGCTTTATTAATACTAAAAATAATCATTTTTTAACAATGTATTTGAAATTATTTCCATAAGACTAGAAGCATGTATTAAAACATTTCTACTTTAAAAAAAATTAACAATAATAATAATAATATTAATAATAATAAACACACACAAAAAAGTTGCAAAATAATTTGTTTTGAATTTAAACAAATTAAATTTAGTCATTCAACTTTGTTTGTTTAAATTCAGCCCAAATAAATTGTTTACTATCACTTAACGTAAAAAAATTAAATGAGTAAATACAAGGATACATCTTTGAATCATTTTTTTCAGTACACACTGCCTGACAAAAGTCTTGTGGTCGACCCCAGTTGTAAGAGCAACAAATAATAATTTGACTTCTAGTTGATCATTTGGAAAAGTGGCAGAAGGTTGATTTTTCTGATGAATCAACTGTTGAACTGCATCCCAATCACCACACATACTGCAGAAGACCTACTGGAACCCACATAGACCCAAGATTCTCACAGAAATCAGTCAAGTTTGGTGAAGGAAAAATCATGGTTTAGGGTTACATTTAGTATGGGGGCGTGCGAGAGATCTGCAGAGTGGATGGAAACACCAACAGCCTGAGGTATCAAGACATTTGTGCTGCCCATTACATTACAAACCACAGGAGAGGGCAAATTCTTCAGCAAGACAGCGCTCCTCATACTTCAGCCTCCACATCAAAGCTCCTGAAAGCAAAGAAGGTCAAGGTGCTCCATGATTGGCCAGCCCAGTCACCAGAGATGAACATTATTGAGCATGTCTGGGGTAAGATGGAGGAGGCATTGAAGATGAATCCAAAGAATCTTGATGAACTCTGGGAGTCCTGCAAGAACGCTTTCTTTGCCATTCCAGATGACTTTATTAATAAGTGATTTGAGTCAGTGCAGAGATGTATGGATGCAGTTCTCCAAGCTCATGATGGAGTCATACACAATATTCATTCTGTCTCCACTGCAGCATGACTTTATATTCTATACTGGACATTATTTCTGTTAAGTGACAAGACTTTTGTCTAAGCAGAGTCAGACCTTACTGTCATAATTATAGAATTAAAAATCAAGGCATGATCATATTTTATTGTGGTAAAATAAGTGTAATCTAGAGGCCTTTGCCTTTCATATAAGCCACTTCTGATACCAAATGTTCAACTAGAAGTCAAGTTATTATTTGCTGTTTCTAAAACTTAGATAGGCGACAAGACTTTTCTCAGGTTGTGTTGATAACTGACAGCACATGTACTATAAGGGTCAGGTAAAACAGCAGGATGCTGGTAAAATACTAGTATATTTATTAACCAGCTAATGACAGAGCAGAGATCACACGTCAGTAAAGTGTTACATAGACATGAAAACACAAATCAACGTCGCCTGGTACACTTTAACGTTTGGTGAGGCAGTAGTACAGGACATTAAAAACAATACAACAATAAAGAAAAATATCTTGACCAAATAAAAATAATAAAGACATCTATCTCTGGTAACTCGTTTCTTGTTTTCTAACAATTATGGAGATTATTCTGGCCTCCATCTGAAACATTATGACACTAAACTTAGGCAGTCTGGTTATTATTACACAAAAACAAAAACATAAAAACGTAAACAATCTCCTTCAGATATTCTATACAGTGAGGCAGAACAGCTTTCAAGTCCTCCCGTAAATCTACAGTAAACGTCGACTACGAGTGTTTGTATTAGTGTGTAGGAAGCACATGATGGGCCAATCTCATGAAACCTGTCAAGAACATGTCCAGCTCATATTTCGCCCTAAAATCAAGAAGAAATAACAAAGTTATACTTTGCAGTCAAATTAGACCCATTTATATACAGGTTAAGAAGTACATATTGTGAAGTTTTAATACCAATTAAAAACATTATGCTTTAATAAATAAAGAAAGCCACTGTAAAATGAAAGCATTTATAAAATAATATGACTTTCAACTGTGTATGCATGTATATACACACACAAACATACAATATATATTGTGCTGGATTTAATTAATGCATGTTTTAATTAAAAGCCCATAAAAAAAAATGAAAATGTATTATTTATATACATTTAATTCCTCCGTATGCAAAAAAAACATTGGGGGCTGACTAAAAATGATTTCTATTAACGCTCAGAGATTAAAAAATATAAATAATTAAATTTGCAACAACATCAGGCCTATTAATATGCTCATTCAATTTTTGGCCATTGAGAAAATTGTTTTGCTTGAAGTCCTATTACTGTAAGATTGAATAGTAAATCAAGTATGTTATTTTTAAAATACTATTAACATTTAATTTAATCCTCATTTAAAAAAAAACACTAATATGGTAATAAAACTGCACAATTTTCACAAACATCCTTTCAAAATGTGTTAAATCCCAATGTTAGGGCTGCACAATATTGGATAAAAACTGACATTGCGATATTTAGTTTGTCTGCGAAGTATATACTGCGATAAGAATAAAATCCCACAAGATGACATAAGTATTTAGAATTAATTCATAATTTTACACTAATTGGGATTATTTCTGTTGAGGAATATCTAGATAAAATACTGTATTGAACAGATACAAAAGAATTTGATGGTTTTCTGTGGTATCTTGAGGTACAGATATTCAATGATGATTAGTGGTGTAACGGATCACAAATCTGCAGTTCGGATCACACTACGGTTTTTTGAGTCATGGATCGGACCATTTTTCGGATCAGTAAAAAAAGGAGGAGACAAATGTAATTTGCTTTCCATTTATACAAAAATATTACTGCAAAAAACATTGCCTTTAACAAACAAAACTTAGAACCTGAAATTTTAATAAAAATAAAAATCAAGAACTAGCTGAAAAAAGTATTCAATACGAAATATGATCTTTGCTGCTGTTGCTGATAATGCTAAATATAGAAATCTGACATCTTGTACAACAATTCATATTTATCTTCAATTAGTGATTCAACAATTCACACATAAAACTTAATGTTTCCTTATAGGTGTATTATTTTTGAAAACATATATTTAGTCACATAATTTTGACGGTAACACTGCGGTTACACAATGTAATTGCTTTCACCAGCGTCAAACATTCAGCGTCATGTTTCATTAAACGGTGATTTTAATCTAACCATAAACATCAGTGTTCATATCTGAACTATAACCTGTTCTCCCAGTACTTCCGTGTTATTTAATTGTTTGTAACTCACTGAAAAACTGTAAAAACTGGATTTCTCTCGATGCAGATTTGAATGCAGCGCTTTGAAGGATTAATAAACATATGCAAATCATTATCATTTATCGTTCATGTTGTGCGCGTTTGAACTGAGATCACGATCTTTTAATGTCCAATTGTGCAGTTTTACACTGAAAGCATCAATGCAGGCTAAACAAGCAGTGACAGAAAACACCTTAAATTAACAGCCTAAGAAAGTATTTAGGTAGGTCCCACCACAACTTTATCCATCATCATTATATCTTACATGGAAGTTAAAATGCTTTCATATGCATGATTTGATTGACGCGGAAGGCGATCTCTCTGCAATTGTTATAAATGTTGGATTAATCTACAAGATCAAAAAAGTTATTAATCCGCGAGTCATGTGCGTTCCGAACCGTGGGTTGTGATCCGTATGGATCACGGATCAACAGTGATCCGTTACAGCCCTAATAATGATATATAAAATAAGTGTAGTCTTCATTAGGGCTGTGCTGTTAATCGAAATCGAATTCAAACGTTGCCGTTAGCTAAAAAAAAAAAAAAAATTAAAAAATAATAATAATAATAATAATAATAATAAATAAATATATATATATATATATATATATATATATATATATATATATATATATATATATCGCAAGAGGCTGTGATATGAAATATATTTGTATTATTCAATTAATTAAATTAATTTCCCCTGCAGAGCAAATGCATGACTGCCGTCTGTGTGTCTTGCTAAAAAGTCAACTGGAAATATTGCCAGTGACACCCAATCTCGTAGGAAGCAACAGCAACGTGTTTCAACTATGTTAATTTGCTGAATGTTCTGTATTTTAATTATTATAATTTTTTTGTTTTTATAATAAGCTACACTATCTCCCTAATTTGAGTTTAACGTGTTTACAGAAAGTCATTTTATCATTGGTCATTTTATTAGTTTTTTTTTTATTTGGGTCATTTTATTAGTTTTTTTTTTTTAATTTGGGTTATTTTATTAGTTTTTTTTTTTTAATTTGGGTTATTTTATTTGGGTTTAATTAGAGAAAATTGAGTGTTTCATTTCTGAACATTTAAAAATAAATTTGAATAAATGTTTAGGTAAATTAATATCTGGCGGTTCATTCCACTGTGGCGACCCCTGATTAATAAAGGGACTAAGCCGAAAAGAAAATGAATGAAGTTAATATCCTTTCAGTTCATTTTTTTAACCACACTACGATACAGATTATTGAGCTGAAGCTTGATTACAAAATTAAATCGCAATGCCAAAAAAAATAAAAATAAAAATCGCAATTAGATATTTTCCACAAATCGCACAGCCCTAGTCTTCATTGTTTAAATAATTAAATACAAATAATTTTGGTTTTTATACACCTTTATAACCTTATTAACCATATCTGACTGAAAATCTTTCACTCTATTTAGGGATAAACTTTGCAATGACCACACAAATCACATGATCCGTGGTGCTAATTAACTATAAGCCCAACTTGACATTGCTGATACTGCGATGTGACTATTGCAGATTTACACATTGCGATAGCGATGCTGAAATTATATATTGTGCAGCCCTAATGCAAATCATTAAACTTTGGGGAAAATATGACTCGACATGTCTTTGTGATAAAAATCACCCTTAAATAATTACATACATAGACAGTGATTAGTATCGCTCGTTTTAAACACTGTGTCAAGGGGAAATCCAATCAATGAAGTAGCAGAATCAGCCCGGTTTATTGCATTATGACCGTTTCTATTAGTGTCAGATGCTCATTTGTGTGCGCTCTAGGTTAGTATTTAGCATAAAATCCAAATGTACAGGCTGTCATCACATTACAGCTCTCAGTGGTCAGTTATAACATGCATATTCCGCGTCGTAAGGAAGCGATTAAATAAAAACCTAAAACAATTCACAATGCACACAAGTGTTCTTTGGTAGACATGCCAGGTTGAATGAGGACAGACAGACACACACACACGGCAGTCACAGAGTCTTTCGTCACTGTTTTTATGGGCTTGACGAATGGTTGATTGATTGATCTCCTGGTGAATGGAAAAGTTTGGCTCTCCTGAACAAATGAGAGCGTTTAAAAGGCACTGACTGTGGAGGGCGGCCCTGAGATGCCAATAGAAAACAACGCAAAAAATGTTAATAGAAGACAGACAAGTTCAAGTTAAAGAAACAGTTCATCAAAACAAAACTACAAATTCCAGTCGTTTACTCACCTTTGTGTCAATCCAAACCCATATGACTTTATTATTGCAGCTCAACTCCATAAAATGTTGAAAGTTATTTTTAAACCTGATAATTACGGCTTGTTTGTATTGAGTGGTATGGTACTGTACGATACGCATTCAATTTTCACTGTGGGAAGCGTTAAAATACCAAATCATACTGTGGCACTAGGGTTGCGACAGTAAATCGATGTATTGTGAAATTTTCTGAATGCATTGCAAATCTCGAGCATGTTTTACCACTAGATGGCGCTGGATGCTTTACAAACAGTCACACTTTGCCAATCCGTACACAAGACTTGAACATAAAACAAGCTATAGGCTGTATGACACTAGAATATATACACAATATGCAATGTGGTTTAGAATTACGCAAACAATATTTCTTAACATATAACATTTCCTTGGAAAAATTAGATTTTTATTAGCAATGTTTAAGGATAATAAAATATTCAGATCTAATTAATTCAACTTCAGACTAAAAAAAAAAAAAAAAAAAAAAAAAAAAAAAAAAGGGAAAACGCTGTCGAGGTGCAAACATTTAGAAACACATTGTTTCTCTCTTTTTAATTGATTTGGAGCCGTTTTACCACCAGATGGCGCTGTATGTTTTACATACAGTCACACTCTGCTTATCCGTTTACATACCACTTGAATGTAAAACAAGCTAGGGCTGTACGATATTGGATAATATACGTAATATGCAATGTTGTTGAGTATTGTGCAAACAATATTTCTTAAAAGATTTCCCTAGAAAAAAGTATTTTTATTAGCTACGTTTATTTAATGATAATAAAATATTTAGATCTAATTAATTCAAATTCAGACAAAAAATTGTGTAAAGGTGCAAACATTTAGTATGAACGCTTTACAAATGATCTCACTGCCAATTCACATCATACAACTAAAAACAATTTAGGGGTGTACAATTCTGGAAATTATATGCAATATTGTTTAGCATCGCGCAAACGATATTTCTTACGATATAACATTTCCCTAGATAAATTATATTTTTATTTGCGATGTTTATTTAATGCTATTGAAATAAACAATTAAAACACTTCTTTCAGATCTAATTATTCAAATTCAGACTAAGAATCTCTGTCAAGGTGCAAACATTTAGTATGAACCCTAAAAATGAGTGAAAACCTCAGTAGATATTCTAAAATTTTCTGAATGCATTGTGATTCTCTCTTGAATTGATTATGAGCCATTTGTTAACCACTAGATGGCGCTGTATGCTTTACAAACAGTCACACTCTGCCAATTCGTGCACACCACTTGAACGCAAAACAATCTGGGGCTGCACAATACTGGAAATACGCGATATGCAATGTTGTCGAGTATTCCGTTAACGATATTATTACAATTTAACATTTCCCTTTATTTTTTATTATTATCAATATTTATTTAACGATATTAAAATAAACAGTTAAAAGACTTCTTTCAGATCTAATTATTTCAAATTCTGACTACAAAACTGTCAAGGTGCAAACATGAACACCATGAAATTCGTACGCATACCACTTGAACGTAAAACATTACACAGCTGCACAATTCTAGAAAAATACGGGATGTTTTATATGAGAAAATATTAGTGTTTATTTTCAGCTCTGGGTTCACCTTTGCACCGTTCTAGTCAATAGCAAAACAGCAATTACTGGGGAGGTGGGGATAAAGATACTAAGGCCCCATCTGATTGGTCAAATTTAGATAAACCACTGCATTAAAAAAAAAGGGAATTTTACACATCTGCGATATGTATATTGGACACACTATCATCACAATAACAATAATTGTGCAATATATTGTGCAGCCTTGAAACAATTCACACGAACAATGACACTAAATGCCATTTTTAAATAAACTGCTGAAACCGGTCACTGTAATAATAAATTGACAGTGCACAGCCATGTGCATGATCATGATCAAACAAAGCTTGTTTCTTCTTGTGACAAACAGTCACATGACAGGAAGCAAGAACCGGCTGTGTCCTCCTATTTGAAATATTGAACTAAATTTGAAACATTGAACTAATGAAAACATGCAATATATAAACAGCCCGTGAGGCTTTACTTTTCGAGCAAGAATAACATTGATCGCAACTTTGGCAGTGGAAATGCAAGTTGGATGTGCGTGACCTGTACCGAATCGTACCATACCATGCCACTCAGAGGAAATGAGGCATTACAAGCATTTTCAGTGGTCAGAAGAAACACAATACTGTTTCCATCTAGTGTAAACATGCATTCAAATATCTCTCATGGGCACTTTTGATTACATTTTGTAGAGACTTCTACTTTTTATCATCATTTTCATTGTACTTTGTTTGGAAATGCTTGGTGCATTGCATGTGTACTATAGAGTGAAACAAACCAATGTTAAATGGCTTATGGATTACAACTATAATTTCCATCATAATCTGTGTGTATGGGTGCACCACACTTTTAAAATTACTCTTAAATTATTGAACCTGGATAGGCTGGTCAAGTTCCAAAGACAACAAAATTGTTCTATACAGCAAATCTCAATGGTCTGATTGCTTGTATTGGTGCAAAAATGTAACTATATCAAATCTCAATCTGCTAAATGTGATTATAAAATGCAAAGACAAACTTTAATTAACTGTTAATCTATGGGGAAATGAATACCAGAACTAAAATGATAGATGAAGAGAGGAGTGATACTGTTAAAATCACTTGAGTTTTTTTCTCTTACAAATGATTGAGCCAATCAGAATCCACTACCTTAAAAAGTGCCAGCATTTAAAATGGCAGTCAATAAAACTACTCCAGCATGCAATAAGATTAAACAATGCTATCATGCTTTAGCATTAAAACTGTTAGTGCTATCATTCTTGGTGTGAGCAGGCTTTAGTGCGTTACAATATTAAAGCATATATAATTTTAATCATTGATTTTGTCTTTCATAAAACATGTGCACTATAAGTCTTCCAGTATAGTTTTATCTTTGAAAATAAATTAATGACTATTTTAAATGATTTAACATTTCAGGAGCCGGACGGCACTAATTCCAGAGACAGTTCATACAAAAAATATATATATTATCCCTAAAATAGTTTAAAACTTACATGTTTTGCTTCTCTTAATCACAAAATAGATTTGGAAGAATGCTGGTCACCAGACAGTTGACAATAGCTACTGATTTCCATAAATCCTATGAAAGTCAATGGCTATTGTTAACTTTGATCTAAAGGAAGAAGCAAAAAAAGACTTTTTATTTTGAATGAACTCTCTCTTCAAATTGGTGTGATATTCCTGAAAAACTCACACAGAAGAAAGTCAAATGGGTTTGGAATGGCATGAAGAAGAGCAAATGTTAATTTCTGGGTGAACAGTTTCTTTAACAGAGAGAGAGAGAGAGAGATAGAGAGAATGAAAGAATGAAAGCTTCAATGGGAGATAAAGAGAGAAAGTCTGTGCATTGTGCTAAGCCTCCACTTCAGCGAGTCGGCACAGATGTTACTTGAACGTTCTTTAAACGTTTGGTTCAGGCGGCTCCGCGTTTCCATTGAGACCAGCAGTCTGGGGAGGAGGAGGAACCGTCATGGCGTTGAGTCGTGCCATCTGATAGGCCGCCAGTGTTTCCTGCGACTCTGATGATGGCAGGAAGGAGCTGACATGGCTCCGCCCCTCTGGATTTTCACTGGACGAAAGGTCGTCGTCTGAGTGCAGGCGGGTCAGTCTATCCATCCACACGCGAAAGCGTTCCTCGGTCTGTCTCTGCATCGCGGCGAATCGTGTAAGAGCTTCCTCCAAGACTCCGCCCAGGCTCCCGCTGGCCACGCCCAAGTCAAGTTGGCCCCGCCCACGTGCTGATGCTCCAGATGTGTCGGCTCGGCGATGGCCAGCTTAAAGACAGACGGCAGTGCCGAGAGAGAGACGTCAGACACACAGGAAGGCAGAAAGGAGCGGCGTTATAGCGTGCACACCGGCGAGCATGCTGGGAAACAATCATGCAGCTCTCGCAGTGCATTCTGGGTACATTTCACCAAATGGTCATGATTAAAGACGGCTTAATAGATCACACACTGAGGAAAGACACCAACGTTCTGAACCAGCCCTCAGGAAATAGGTGGAAGAATAATAGACTGTACAAAATAATTTGTATGAACGACTAGTCAACTACTGCCACCATTACACTGTTTTATGGTTATTAAATCACAGAGCAAGGGGTCTCATTTATAAACCTGGCGTTTATTGTGATCTATAAAAAAACAAACCTGATGGGAGAATGCACACAATAAACCAAGTACACGTATTTAACTTAAATATTGACTCAATTGAACCACTTTAAACCATCATATGAGCTTTAATCATTTATAAGTTAACATTTGTTCTGGTGTACATTCATTTTTAGGAAGGTTTCTGTGCAAATTTTATAAATCAGACCCCAGATGACATTTCACAATGCAATTATTACAATATTTTGTTTTATGAAGGTGATTTAAAAAATTTTTTGTTCTGAGATTATTTAGATTTTTGTGTGATTTATGAAGGTGATTTTAAAACTATTTAGGATCAGCAAATGAAAATACTAGGTAAAGAATTCATATTAAATTTCCAAGTAAATGTGCCATTCTTTTAAAAGGCCTTTAATAGACATGCAGAGACCCTATCAATCAATATATATATATATATATATATATATATATATATATATATATATATATATATATATATATATATATATATATGACAGGGTCATTCATCATGATAGGGTTAATTTTATATTAATAAAATTAACATAACTATGTGTAATGGTAAATTCAAGCAGATGCATGCGTTACAAAAAAAGCTCAGCTTTCAAAACAAATCTGTAATATGAATATTATACTTGAGTATTTATTCATGAATACAAGAAAAAGTAATAGTTTAAGCTAAGGCAACAAGTTCCAAAAGTACTAAATCTAAAAATAAAGCCACGTAGAAATTAACTAAAAAAAACTACTTTTTTTTCATAAACAGTGTAAATGAAAGCAAGCTGAAATTGAAAAATAAAAAAACTATTTAATAAAACAAAACTTAAATGTAACAAAATAAGCTGACTAAAGAATTATATGAAATACAATGTAGTATAGTTAATAAACAGTATAGTATTACTTTTAGTATTACTTTTTTAAATGTTGTTTAAAAAAATAAAGTAACAAAACTAAAGCTACCAAACTGCATAAAACGTCACTACTATAGATATTGAATAATTATGAGGTCCACAAACGATCACACACAGGGCCAGATTAACGTAAGGGCTAGGTTGGGCTGAAGCCCCAGGGCCCACAGAAGGAGGGGGCCCTTGATTGGCTGAAGAATTAATTTGCGCTATGACGCAGGAAATGCCTCTTTGCGTTCTTTCGCGTGTCGCTAATGAGCAGTATTCCTTTCGGCTCGCTGCTGTTCAAAAATTGACCCTCTAAACTATGGCTCGGCGTGGCTGTAGCTCAATCAGAGTTTTGAGCAGCCCTGTTTAGTCTTTCATAAGGGTGCCCAGATGCCCCAAATTTCCCCATGAAAGTCTCTTATTTCCCAGGACAGTTCCTTATTTCGGCTTACCGCAAGAACGGTCCACTAACCAAACAAGCATTGTAAAACAAAAAATTAAATTCAAACAGTATCTGTTATTAACGTGCAGTAAGAGACGTCAACATGGCGGTATCAGGACTAATAACTTAACCGCAGTCTCGGCCGTGCGTCTGCGCAATCCTGCCCTTAACCGAGACAGCAAGCAACCAAATCAAACAGCCTACACCGTTTTCAAAAGGTCCATCGCTGCGGAGTATCTCAATAAAACACGTGGTTTATGTCTACTTGAACCAGTTAGAAAGCAAACTTTTAAATTAGTGAATTTCCCTTATTATAAAAATGAATAATAGTAATGAATAAAATGAATAAAAGTAATAATCCAGAGAAATGAAATATTGGCGATGGCTTTCATCAGACATTGGGCTATATCTGAGGCAAAAAAAAAACAAACAAACAAAAAAAAACACCAAAAAAAAAACAACAACTTGCTAACCTTCTGTAATTGATTGGGACTAAATGGGAAATTAGAAGCATGGATTTTTAAAAATATTTTAGGGATTCCTGGGGGCTGTTTCATAAAAGTGGTTTAGAAAAGCGGGCATTAAAGTCAAAAACCTGACTTCAATGAGCCAAGCTAAACGTCCACGCTTAAAATAGCTTCATAACAGCAAGTTGAAGATCATTTGATTAACTAATCTGAGTTCAGTTTAAATAATCTAGATAACTGCTCGTGTATGTTACTGTCGTGAAACCCTGAAGGTCGAGCATAGATGCATCGATTATGTTGTGTGCTACCATGGCAACTACGAGAACAGAAAGAGCTCCGAAGTTTTTTATCATTAGAGTTCAAACATATAATAATTTAAACATCATAATCAAAAACTACAATACGGCTTGCAACAAAGCAAGAGAGAAGGCTGACAGAAAATTGCAGATTTTAAAATACAGGCTATTATTTAGGCCTATTAACATTAAGTAAAATATTTGTCACAATACATAGAAATTGTGCTTGCGCATGTGCGCGCGAGAGAAAGAGAGAATGTGCGCTTAATGCCAATTGTTGGTTGCAAGAAAAAGTTAATGCATTGCAGGCTCTCTGTAACACTCAACATGTGCTTAACGTCAGCACAATAAGTTTAAAAAATATTGACTACAAAAACCTGTGCACTCACAAGCGGCGGGATTTGTAATTTGCTCCCGAAAGCGCTGCAAATTGCCATAACAGATATTTTTTTTTAATCAATATTTTCTAGAGGACGCTTTACAATAATATCTTTGTGCATAAAAGTTACACACATTCAGTACCAAAGCCAAATTTGGAACTAATCTAACAAAAAATAAACTGAAGATCAGTCTAAAAAAATTTGTACATCCAAATTACTATGTTGGGGGAAAATAATATATTTTTAATAAACAGGAAAAACAAAATTAACATAAACATAAAAAAAACAAATATTAAAATGTAGTTGAAATGTAGTTTGTATTCATTTCGTTTGGATTAACATATTTAAATTTAAATGCATTATTATTCTATTCCTAAAGATGTTTGGCGTATAAATATATTTATTACGAAGTGACTATAAAGTTAATTAATATTAAGAGGTTAAGTGAATTAAAATGGCATCAAATTACGGTAGGTAAATTAAAATTACCTTAAATAAGCTTGAACTTAAGACTTAGCCTGAGAGTTAGCCTGCCCCAGACCAGGCTAGTTTCCCAGGATAAGTTGCCAGAGTAACTTAGCTTGAACTATGATAAATTTGATTTATGAAACCGATCGCCATTAATAAACCTGACTTACCAAAATAAGCCTGGCTTTTTCTGTAAGCTTTGTTTATGGAACAGGCCCCTGCTCAGCTAAAGTTTAAAGTATAACCTTTAAGGTCTATAAGATAACCCTATTTAAAGCACTCATTTAGGAAGTATTACGGATGAAAAGTGTTTTTTGTTTGTTTTTTCTGATTTTTTGCAGCCCGTTTAAAATTTAAAGTTCATGTTATGTGATTAATTTTGTATTTTTTACTCCTGTTTTAGTAAACAGAAAACATTTAGGCCTATAATAAATCAATAAATTAAATGGTGGAAAATTAGATAATAAAATGATCAAATTAATAATAATAATTCTACAAAAAAGGCTACTTTTTTGAGGAGATAAAATAAATGGGGCCCTTGGGTTTGCTAAAGCCCCAGGGCCCAATAGGTCCTTAATCCATCCCTGATCACACATACTAAGAGTCATCTCCTGCCATGTACAGTACAGTGTGGTAGTCATTAAGAAAGGCAAACGCCCTCTGGTGGCCCGATGACAAAATGCACATGTAGTGCTTTGTACAAAAATGTATAACCTTTCTATGCAAAAAACAAAAAAAAAAAAAAACAAATCTAAAGATCGATGATGAAAAAAAAAAACTGCAGAAAAACTACACACGAGCCACAGATAGAAGACACAAAGACGACAAATACTGAAAGACAAGACACGATGATGCAAATACAGTACCATTCAATTTCACAATTTACCTCCAAACTAACAGCATGAAATTGATCATGTCATCGCAAACATTGAGCAAAAATAATATTTAAGTGATTGAATTGTTCTCCTCAGCAATGGTGAGCAACCATATCTTACTATCAAGGGAACAAAAGAAAAAAAAGGTAAGCCAAATTTCAATTCAATTCAAGTTTACTTGTATATTGCTGTTCACAATAAATATCGTTTCAAAGCAGCTTCACAATACCACATTGGTCAAAATGAGAAAAGAGTTGTAAAGGGTTGGCAGTATATAAACGTAGTTATCCTGCAGTATATAGAGCCTTTCCATGAGAACTAATATTAAGATGTAATAATAATACATGCTCAGTGAAGTGTATTTGTTTGCATTAAACTGTGTGTTTGATTTAAATTTGCGAAATGGATCATGGATGTTGAAGACTTAGCGGGTCATTCTGCTAGGTTGTCTAACAACAGGTGTCAGTGTAAGGTCAGAGAGCTGCTGTATTCTGATACCTGATACTGAAAAATGCTCCTCACCTGCCGCTTTGCATATGATGTCATTCAACATGCAGAAATGAACACACCTGAGTGGTGCATAAGACCCTTTAAGAGTTTGTGTTGCACTGTGTGTGTGTGTGTGTGTGTGTGTGTGTGTGTGTGTGTGTGTGTGTGTGTGTGTGTGTTTAATCAACTGCTTCATCATTCAGTCAACATGCACCAAAATGAATGCATGAAATGAAACACCACCATGGATGCTTCACTGCGTGTTGGTTGGTTGCTGTTAGGACTAAGAGAAAACTTCAAAATTCAGTTTCTGATCTGATTCCAAAACGATTCTCAATGCATCAGTTTGTAACAGCAGCAGTGAACACTAAGCCTTTATTTTGAAAGATTGTGGTTCATTCCGCTGTGGTGACCTCTAAAACCAGAGACTAAGTCGTAGGAAAATGAATGAATGTAATGTGTGTGTGGGTGGGTGGGTGGGTGGGTGTTTGTCTATTTATTTTGGGTTATTTTAACATCGAACAGCGCTTAGTCAAAAAAAAAAAAAAAAAAAAAAAAACAAAGTTCACCAGTTTTTATTTAAATTTTAATTCTAATAACTTAATATATTGTTGTAAACATAATTTTCTTTTATGCCTATACAGTTCTTTCATTCATTCATTCTCGTCTCGTTTCATTAGGGTCGCCACAGCGAAATGAACCGCCAACTTATTCAGTATATGTTTTACACAGCGGATGCCCTTCCAAGTCCAACCCATCACTGGGAAACATCCATACCCTCTCATTGACACACATACACTATGGACAATTTTGCTTACCCAATTCACCTGTACTACATGTCTTTGGACTTGTGGGGAAAACGGGAGGACCCAGAGAAAAACCCACACGAACATGGGGAGAACATGCAAAACTCCACACAGAAATGCCAACTGACCCAGCCAAAGCTCGAACCAGCGACCTTCTTGCTGTGAGGCGATCGTGCTACCCACTGCGCCACCGTGACACCCTCTATACAGTTCTTAGATTTTTTATTTTAATGTCTATGCAGTTCTTTTACGTTTCATTTTAAAATAAAAAATTATAAGTAGTTTCTTTTGAAATTTTATTTACGTAACGTTAAGCAATTTATACATTTATTTTTTTGTTAAAAGCTATTAAGATGGATACAAGAATTATTATTATTAACAGTGTTACTACTACTACTACTATTACTAATAATATAATCACATGCATATTAATAAAATAATTCTGCAAAAATTGGCTCCACTGCTTGTCAGCCTCTTAATCATATACCTTGTATTAGTTGTTAAATAATAAATATATGTGGCTCAATTCAGAATCATGAGAATGAATTGTGATGCATCAGTGAATCGGTTTGTTCAGAACAGGGGTCCATTCTTCGTACATGGATTACTCCATTAGCTGTATTTGATAGGAGAGTTTGATCCAGGATAGTTTCCTTCTTCAAAACTAACTCAGGAGTTGTTATCATAGCAAGAGGCCTGCAAACTCAAACCTGCTCAGGACAAGCTTATTTCCTAAAAACAGGACTGTGTCATTTTAAGTGAAGGTGATACTGACTGCATGTACCAGCGGAATGCCCCAGATTTAGTACAATTTCGGAGTTTCGGATTTTCTCACTGACAAATTATTTATTTTTGTGAAGAAATAAATACGCACACCACTTCTCAAATATTAAAATACTTTTTTAGTGCAAAATTATTTTAAATAATCCTGTGGCATGAGGCATAACTGGCTAAGAAACTTGAATACTTTCATGTAAAAAATAAGCTTTAAAGGTGCAGTATGTAAGTTTGACACCCAGTGGTTGAACTAGGTATTGCACTCCTAGATCAAAATAAACGCACGCGTGGGATGCCAGATTGAGTACAGGAGCAAGTGATTTAAGCAGTGTTGTAAATAAAAGCAACGACACGCGATAGAAGGAATATTTTCCATATTAAAAGGAGTTTTAGTTCTAACCAACACCTCGAATTGATATATTAGAAACGGCTTCTATTTCTCACAGCTGAACATGTAAAACCTATGACAGTGCATCTCAGGTAAGCCTCGTGTTTTTAATTCAGTGCTAAAATCTAACAATGTGAGTTTGAATAGATTCTAAACCTTACCGTTTCGTGAGTGAGTGCTTATTCTGTGCTTCTGAATGGCTGTATTTACATTTCTATCGTGTTTCGTCTGGTGCAAACAGCCAAACTGCTGTTTGCGTGTTGTTTGGACGCGAGATTACAATGTAACCTGCTCGCCTAATGTTTACGCTCGTAATATTTATATCATTTGCTAATTAATAACCTCATGTGGAACTGAATCTGTCTCATTTCGACATCTGATACTGTCCATTTCGGTCACGGACGCATGCTTTCAGAGTCTTTCTGAATGAATGAATGAAATACGCTGTTTTCCAACAAGGCAACCCGGAGTGCTGAAATATAATTGGCTAAACTGGCATTCTGCAGGTTAACTTTACCTAAACAAAGACAGCGTTCCGGCACGGAAAAAAACATTTTCAAAGCAGAATATCTGACTTCAGCATTGTTTTTCAGTTAAACAAGTATGTTCACTTGGGATGTTTCTTAAATATCTGCAAACATATTATGGTATTTTTATGCTTTAGAAGAGTCAAAAACTTACATACAGCACCTTTAACAGTAAAAACTAAATAGATAATAAATAAAATAATAGCCTACTATACTTGACAAAGTATGAAGCCAGTAGAAATAGCAGAGCAATCTCCCCTACAGTCTCATCCAACCGTATGAGCTCTGCCGAAAGCTCCGCGAGAGGCTCTGTAAAGCCCGCGAATTAGATAAAATTCCCCAGAAATCATGGAGATGAGATTGAATAAAAGAGAACAGATCGCGAGAGGCACAATGATGTTCTCATCATTACATTTGTTAGGTTAGATGAATAGCATGGTAAAGATATCGAGTGCACATCCCTGTCTCTCTCATCGAGCTGCTGTGAGGCTGTCGCTGTCTGCTCCGGTCACAGACGTGCTAGTTGGAGAACAAAATATTGGAATGGCCTTGCATGTATTTAAGCCTTTTTGCATATATAAGAACTGAAAGTTCTGTGTTTTTGACAATATTGCAAGTTCACTAAAACCTGGCTAAAAATTTTGATAAAAGAAGTTTTTTTTTTAACTTGAATATTAATACAGGGTTTATACACATTATTACTACTAAAACTCCATGACTTTTCCAGAACTTTCAAGTACTTTTTCATGACGTAATGTTTCATGTAATGTCTACATATACATGATAAATAATAAGAAAAACAATGACGTTCAAATTTATTACAGCACATCATAGAACATGCAACAATATATTTTGGTTAAATTTGTTTTGATATCCATGTTAAAATTGATTTTGTTCATGCTTACACAGCACTAACAATGTGAGAGCAAGTTTTTGGCCAAGGACAGAAAAGAAGACAACTAACTTATATTCAAGTTAGAGCTGCACAATATATCCTTTCAGCATCGACATCGCAATGTGTGCATCAGCAGGATATGCAATGTTGGGATTATAGTTCAATATAGAGTTTAATCATAATGGAGTAAAAGTTTATCATCTGCGTACATTTTTAAAAAGTTTTAATTACTTACATTTTCATTACACCCTTCACTTGTTTCAAACAGTTGAGTTTTTTTTTTAAATGAACACAAAAAGAATATAATTTAATAACTCCTATAGTAGGGATGCTCCGATCGATCGGCCAGAGATCGGTATCGGCCGATAATCTCATTTTATGACTTGATCGGTACTCGCCAATCTGGCCGATCTCATGAACTGATCACAGGTGTCTGTTTACGAGTTTATATGCAGAGGAACCAGACATGTTAGTTGGAGAGGAAAATATTGGAATATACTTAGACCTTTTTACATATATAAGAACTGAGAGTTCTGTGTTTTTGACATTTTTGCAAGTTCCCTAAAACCTGGCTGAAATGCAATTAAAAACGTAAAAAAAATGTTTTAATTTAATATTTCATAATATACCTTTTTGTAATATACTTACTGCAATAAACAAATATATATATTTATAGATGAGCATTTTATCATCTTATGCATCAAATATGTACTTTTTCTTGATTGAGACATGTCGAATTCTTCTTCCATCATTTGCAATGTTTCCAAATTGCTTTGTTAGTTGTTTTTCTTACCATTTTTTTGTATCTGTTTTATCTATTACTTTCTGTAAAGTTGCTTCTGACCATGACATGTCCACACTAAATGGTTATAAGAGACATGTTTGAGGGATTATATGCAACATTCTTTATTTATGTTCTGAGGTGTAAGGCAAGATCTCCACTTAATTATCATACTTAGGGGGAAAATGTGCTTCATGTATTATAAAGCTTGAAGCATCAGAATCGGTACTCAGTATTGGCCGATCACCATCACAAAGAATCGGTACTTGGTATCGGCTGCAAAAATCCTGATCGGAGCATCCCTATCCTATAGTATTGAAACAAGTGAAGTGTGAGTAAATTGTACAGTGAGTACATTTTAATCTTTGAGTAAACTGTCCCTTTAAGACCTGTGACTGTGTGAACATTTTAATATTGCAAATTTTAAAACATCTGGCCACAAGAAAGTTTTTGTAACTTTAATAAAGATGAAAGAATATACAATGAAGACTATGCAGTGGTGATTATTCAGTATCTGTACCTGAATAGTGATTACCTGAAAACTATCATTCACTTATCTATACTATGTTTTATTTATCAATGCTTGTAATTTATTTGTTATATATCATTCGAGATTCACTCTTCTACAAAATCCCCCTAATCAATCCAAATAACCTGTAAAATCATCTGGTGAAATTGAAATCACATCACAATATAGATCACAGAAATACAAAATATGGTAATGTCAGATTTGTCCAATATCGTGCAGCCCTAATTCAAGTTTACAGATATTTGTTCAACTAATTTCCATGACTTTTCCAAAACTTTGTGGGTTTTTCTGTTTTCCCAAAACTTTTCCAGGCCTGGAAAATGCCATGTCGAAATTCCATGACTTTTCCATAACAGTATGAACCCTGATAATAATATACCTATTTGTTATATACTTATTCAGGGCTTGACATTAACTTTTTGATCACCTGCCACTGTGGCTAGTAGATTTCCAACATTACTAGCCACTCGCCATTATTACTAGCCACAATTTTGTTGTTGGGAAAATATATTTTATATACATAAATATGACTGACACGCAAAAAATTTCTTAATTCAAATTGTGTCATGTTCACATGCCTACTCATTCACTTCACTTTTTGTGCGTCTATGAACTTGCTCTATGTGCATGAGCAAATGGGTTGTGGTTTCAGTGTCACATTGCTGATAGTTATTTTTTTTTTTTTTTTTTTTTAATCAGTTTTATCTAATATTTTCTGTAAAGCTACTTCTGACCATGACATGTCAGCACTAAATGGTTATAAGAGACATGTTTAAGGGATTTTATACAACATTTATTCTTTTAGGTAAGGAGAGATCTCGACTTAAGTATCATACTTGGAGGGAAAATGTGCTTTATGCATTATAAAGCTTAAAGAATCGCTACTCGCTATCGGCCGATCACTATGACAATAAATCAGTACTCTGTATCGGCTGCAAAAATCCTGATCGGAGCATCCCTAGCTGCAATCTAAGGATAAATAAATCCAGATATTTTAATCTGATTGCACAATCTTGTTTGAAGATCCAAAGTAGTCAGAGGTCAGTTATAACAATTAAAAGACCCAAGATCTGCCAAACTATCTTACATCTAGGCCTGTCACAATTAAATAAATCTTGTTGTGCGATACATTGTCACAGAAATTGTGATAAGTTATTTAAAAACATTTTATGCCACTGTCTACTGATTATACAGCAAAATAATAATGCAAATTAGGACAAATATGTCAGAAACTTCTCATTCTTAAAGCTAAATATAAAACATAAAGCCTAATATAAACATTAACACTGTAGAATGAACCGGAAGCTGCGTTTTTAATTTTGTCGTATTGTGACGTAGTTCCTAGAGAAATGGAATATTAAATGAGAAAACAGTGGGTGTGGCTTGTTTTTTTCTACTGAGAGCTGATTGGATGTAGTAAAGTAGATCAGAAAAGGGTTTGGGAAGACTTCAGCTGCGGTCACACTAGAGTTTGAACTTGCAAAATTCTGCGAAAAGGGGCGGGATTAAACAAGATGATTAGACAATTAAAAAGCGAGCGATTGCTCCATATTTCACATTTCTGTACAGAGAGGTTATGTTTTGATCCTTGACTGGTCTCACGCAATTATGTGATGCGATTTCGTAGGTCAGAGTTCACCAAGCTTGAACTTTCCAATGCAGAGATCTGCGAAACGTGATGCACGACCTTACGTTTCCGGTCTGATGCATTCTCGTGCGTATGAATGGGGAGAAAATTCCAGTGTGACCGCAGCTTTATTTCAACCTAACAGACTCCTCCTCAACATTTCTGTTTGTTGTCAAAACTGACAGCTGGAGGGGCGTGGTTGAAGCCGCAGTCACACTAGAGTTTGGGCTTGCAAAATTCTGTTGTACGGCGCTGCGAAAAGGGGCGGGATTAAACAAGACGATTAGGCATTAAAAAAGCGAGAGATTGCTCCATGTTTTAAATTTCTGTTCAGAGAGGTCATGATTTGATCCTGAATTGGTCTCACGCAGTCAAGTGATGCGATTTCGCAGGTCAGAGTTCACCAAGCTTGAACTTTGCCCCGCAGCAACCTGCGAAACTCGACGCATGACCCTGCGTTTCCAGTCTGACGCATTCGCGTGCGTATGAATGGAAGTCTATGGGGAGGAAAGTCCAGTGTGACCGCGGCTTAAGTATGTTAGCCACGCCCAGTACCTCAGACAGACATAATCTGAGAATTTTACTGAAAACAAACAGGAAGTACATTTTCAGATTTTAATTTTAGATTACAAGGGCAAACTATTTTGTTTTTCTCTTAATGACATGCACAGATGAGTTGTTCACCACAAAATTAGCAATGTGAGCTTCATGTGTACTATAAGCGAGGTACGAAGAATGGACCCAAGGCCATTACCTGTGTGTGTGTCTGTTTGTGTGTATATATATGTGTGTGTGTGTGCTTGTGCAGTTACCTGGTGCATGAGAGTTGATTGTCTCTCCCTCGTTGTCGGATGAAGCCGTTAAGGGCGATGACGAAGACGAGTGCGCTGTGATGTCACTGTCGCTGGTGCTGCTGTCCTGGAGCACGTCAGGTTTGCGTCTGGCCGCCGCCTCCCTCTTCTGCCTCAGCTGCCGCATGCGCTGCTTCTGCCTCTGGCTGCGCGGCCCTCGAACCCGCACTCGTCCATTCACCTGCTTCTCCTGGCATCGGTTCTTCTTAGCCGCCATTGCGACAGTGGATGTGTCGCTCTCTGAATGAGAGCGCCGCGACTTCCTGCCAGCTGTTTGAGTGGGTGCAGCTACTTCCTCTGCAGATGATAGAGTATCGGAGTCTCCAAGATGACCAGAAGACGAAGGTGACCGCAGACAAACTGAAGAATCGCTGTCTTCCTGCGGGCCTGACTGGCCGGAGCTCGGGGGTGGAGCGGTTTCCTGCGGCTGCCCGGGGGCGGAGTCTCTGTGGAGCTCCTTAAGTAAGCAGGGCATTGAGAGCAAGCCGGGCGCTTGCTGTTTGTCAGGACTCTGCGAGCTGATTGGGTCCTCACCGGCCGGAGAACTGGTGGGCGTGGTCTCTTGTCTCAGTGGCATGTCCTGCTCCTCTGCTGTGGCCCCGCCCTCTGAGGGGCATTCAGGGAGCTCGTTGGCCTTCTGGGCATCAGTCATCTCTGGAGGGCGGGGCCAGGGGTGGAGACTCTGAAGTGGCAGTTGCTAGTCGATAAACGGGGGCGGCTGACCTGGAAAACAGCAACAGGGTCAATTTAACCGATGACTAAATGTGGAATTTATTCATTTAAATCGATAGTTAAATTTCCTATAAGCACTGCACCGCCTCCATTTTAACATGGAAATTAAGTATTAAAGGTAATTATGGCCAAGTAAAAATGTCGGACAACTTCTAAAGGTTGATGTATACTTTAAAGGCTTTTATACTTGACGCGTTCGCTGTTGTAATATTCTTTAAATATACAGGGGGGGGTCAAAAGAAAACAACCGTAAAATCAGACGGATAAGCATAGAAGTAGGAAGTTTCCATAACTACGTCATATCATTAATATCACTCAATATTTTTAAACTAATTATTTTCATTATATTTATAATTTTTTTTATGATTATACAGATTTTTATAACCATTCAAGATTTTTTTTTTAATTCAAACTTTGATTCATCACTTGCTTGTTCATATCTCGGACAGTTCTACCTATTATAGTTTATTAAAATATGAATGACAACAGAACATGGGTTGCTCTACAAATATATATATTTTTTATTATGGAAAGAATAAAAGCAAAAAAAGTACACTTACTAAAAAAATGCTGGCGTTTTTTATTTTATTTTTTTATTTAGCTGATTTCACAATTCACATTTTACTGTCTTGCTAGTTTGTGTCCTCTACTGATATGCTAAAAAGGCAATAATAGTCATTCCTGACCATTATAACCAATAAATCCTAGAAAAACAGGGCATCAGTATATTGTAGTTTCAAATATTTCTTTCCAGTTTTCAAAATAAATTTTGCCACTTCATTTTACTTCTATAACTATTAAATTGTTTTAAATTCACAATTGTAATATACATCAGAGTAAAACCTATGAATGGTGGAAAAACATATTGTGTAATTGTTTATTAAAACCAACTGGGTCTCCACTTACGCCATGGCCTCTCTTTATGGCTTTGACAAACTTATCCCTGAAGTTTTTAACAAAAACTTTCCTACTTTCCCACTGCTTTTGCAATTTCTAGCCAAGAATTATTGGTCATCTGGTTAACTTTATGGTCACGCATGGACGGATCATAAAGAGGTCTGTAAAGGCGTACCTGTTTCAGTCAAAATCCCTTCAAAGTGTTTCATATTCAACTCAAATCAAATCAAATGTGGCACCACGCAAACGGTTCGATCGAGTCGCTAAAAATTTTCTGAGCTCCGCCAGCCGAAATCATGTCAGGCACACCCAAAGCGGGTATATAAACCAAACTTAACTGTAGATTGATCTGGACAAAAATAAATAAATAAAAAGAGATACATTTAGTGTTTGTTTATAATGTCAGGACTTAATGTAATTTTTACATGCAAAACTAATGCAATATATATAAAAAAATGACTTATTTATTTGAAAAACTTACTGAACATCCAAAATAATGCTGTATGCTAAACTAAACATTACTGTTGTATGTGCAATCATGCAATGCTAATTTTATCAGTTACAAACTTATGAAGAGATTATAAAATGTGAAAATGAGTCAAAACTGCATCAGAATTTCCAGTCAAATATCCGCTGCAAGAAGATGCACCTGTGACGCGCGGATTGAACTGTATGTAATGAGCAACACTGCAACTATGATGCCGAACACCAGGTATTCTTGAACATTCTGTTAATTTCATGGCATGTTTGGTTCATTTAGATGTCATGATATATTCATATCTCAGTTAAACCACACCAGAGTTTGATTGGAGTGTGAGACCCACCTTTTTAGCATTCTCGGTCTGCTGGTTTGGTTTCACAGAAGTGTTCAGGCAGCATGACCGACACTTGTTCAAATGAACCGCAATAATAGAGAAGTTGCAGCAAAGCTATTTTTAATCAGACCAAAACTCTACAATGTGAACACACACACAAAGAACTCGCAAATTGCACATTTAAAACCTTGTACTCTCTCTAATTTGTGAGATACAAACTCACAACTGTGATTAAAACCGTCAGAATCACGAGACAAAGCTACAATTATTTTATTTTTAATGTAGAAAAAAGCTTACAGCTGAAACTGAATTTAAGTTTGACTGAACATTTAAGTTAAGTTGGAGTTCTAACTTAGCAAACAGCAAATTTAATCCCTTTAAATACATCATATATAAAGATAGAAGAGACTATAAACCAGTATACACATCGATATAAGGCAACCTTAGCTTTAACCGTTATTGTCTTATTACTGTAAAGCTGCTTTAAAGCAATCGGTATTGTATTAAGCACCATCATGCTCCAGCGAAGCTCTTTAACCTCACTACATGTCATCCGACTTCAATGGCCTTGAAACCATTTCAAAACTTCATGTGCATAAATATTAACATCTTTGATGCGTTCACAATGCATGAACTTGTGCACAGGGTATATCACATTAAATATTATGTATAAAAACACAAGGAGGATTTTCAATATAATTGCAGAACTTCTAACTGGAAAATCTATTTATAAATTCCCATTTATGTTTTCCACAACCTGTGCAATAAAACACCGCAGTCCTAATTAAGAGTAAACTAAAAGACGAACGCATGTCATTCATTTACTCTGCAGCAGCATTCTGGTGACCTGAAGACAGGACTGCATTTGTATAGATGCAATGTTTTACAGATTTAGTAATTTCTTCTTTACACAGATCTGTGTGAATAGATTTTTTTGTAAGTAGTACACTTAAATTATGCAAAATCAAACTTGCATTACAGTAACTCAGTGATTTTGGTAATATAATGATCACACAGGAATATACCGCTCACGCCCAGCACACTACCTCTTTGAACTTTTACCTTCTGGTCGACGCTACAGAGCACTGCGCACCAGAACAGCCCGACACAGAAACAGTTTCTTCCCTCAGGCAATCCATCTCATGAACACTTGATGATAATAATTGTGGAACCAACATCACTACCTGCTATACACTTTATACACTTGTTTAACAACACACTTTACATGCCAATTTGCACATAACAGCTGCACATATTTTGTTGTATACATAGGAGGCTGAGAAAAACACTCATTATAGAGGAACATTTCAGAGGGCAAGTCTTCAATTATAACAAAAACTATAGCAATATGATCTCAGATCAGCTATCAAAAGGAGAATTTATAATAATAAATACCCTGAAAGCTTCCTACAAGACCTGAAGATTATCTCAAATTCATTAAGACAGCAATTGTAACACCATTAACGCTTTTTGGTGACTATCAATTGTATTTTAACAAGAATTTCTATAACATTAACAAACGTTAGCTGGCTGCTAGTTGTTCGCGCGGTCACTGAAACACGAACCGCGCGCAACACGCACGCGCTTCAGACCGGTATCGCGCGCGCGCGCGCTCTAATCATATCGCAATGCGTGCAAACAGCGAACTGCAATTAATAACGCACATAATGGGGATTATAGATCAAAAACATTACAAACTCTTCCTTGCAATCAACACAAATGCAGGCGTATTCTTAAAATCCAGTCAGTTCATAAAGCAGCGCGTGCACGCGTCACAGTGCAACTGTAAACCAAATGGAGCGCGCTTAAAACACTAGAGAAAGTTAAACAACGTAAACATACGTAAATAAATGTTGCATCGTCTGAATAAAGGCACTGCAGAACACACACTCATCCTGCGACACACTGTTGCTGAAACACCTTCAGTCTGCAAGTTGCTCGAGTGCTCTTTATTCTCGTATTAAGTGGATACAGCACGTCTACATAAATATAATCACATTTAAACGCGTGAAACCGGGACAGGTTTGGGTCAAAACTGCAGTACAGGCTCAAAATGGAAGGGCGCAGTGCCGAGCGCGCTCAATAACCGACGACAACAGCTTACCTGGAGCAAATCTGTCCTCATGTGTGTGTCCTCTGGAGCATCTCAAGCGAGCAGCACCATATTCACAAGGAAAATCTGGAGTTTGGTGGAATTTAGTGGGGTGACTGCGGTGTGTTCTCGACTTTCCGACCGCTTTAGCGCAGTTTGCTAATTTAAAATGTCCCCACTAGCCGTCGCTGGAACAAATGTCTAACCGTCATTTCCGCTGCGGCGGCGGCGATGAGGAAAACAAAAGGCGCCACCACGTGACTCGGAGAAGAAGTGAGTTTATTGCAAAAGGCACAAGTTAGAAGTCACATCTAATAACAGGAACAATTATTTATTATTAAAGAATTAAAGTTATCTAGATAAAGTGTTCATCAAGTCCACCTTCTGCTCCAGCTGAGCATCCAGGGCAGCCTAAAATAAAACACAATTTAAGAAATAGTTATTGAACTGTAAAATAAAAAGTGTATATATATACATTCATTCATTCATTCACTTTCTTTTCGGCTTAGTCCCTTTATTAATCTGGGGTCACGACAGCGGAATGAACTGCCAACTTATATATGGCATATGTTTTACACAGCGGATGCCCTTCCAGCTGCAATCCATCACTGGGAAACACCCATTCACACACATACACTATGGACAATCTAGCTTCCCCAATTCACCTATAGCGCATGTCTTTGGACTGTGGGGGCAACTGGAGCACGGGGAGAACATGCAAACTCCACACAGAAATGCCAACTGACCCAGCCGGGGCTTGAACCTTCTTGCTGTGAGGCGAAAGCGCTACCCACTGCACCGCCCACTAATATAAATTTTTATATTAAATATATTCATAAAAATTATTAATATATACATATAAATTATTTAATTATATCTAGCACACACATATACATATATAAAACACGGTACAACTCTTGTAAATTAAAAGTGAAGTGAAAGCAAAAAGTGAAGTGATTACCAGTTCTCTTTTAGCCTCCTCAATTTTAACCCGTGCAAGAGCTGGACTCTGGGGAAAAAAGTACAACAGTAATGGAAATGAGTAAATGAAGAATTGAATTTTAAAAGATTAAGCAATGATGTATTTGGACACAAATATATTTATTTTAGTCAGTAATAGTGTTCTAAATACTGTGCATCTGTACTGTGCTATACATACATACATACACACACACACACTTGCAATCAGAATTATTCAACCCCCTGATTTATTAGCCCCCCTGTTTATTTTTTTCCCCAATTTCCGTTTAACGAAGAGAAGATTTTTTCAACACATTTCTAAACATAATAGTTTTAATAACTCATCTCTAATAACTGATTTATTTTATCTTTGCCATGATGACAGTAAATAATATTTTACTAGATATTTTTCAAGACACTTCTATACAGCTAAAGTGACATTTAAAGGCTTAACTAGGATAATTAGGTTAACTAGGCATGTTAGGGTATTTATTGTATAATGATGGTTTGTTCTGTAGACTATCGAAAAAATATATAGCTTAAATGGGCTAATAATATTGACCTTAAAATGGTTTTTAAAAAAATAAAAACTGCTTTTATTCTAGCCGAAATAAAACGATTAAGACTTTCTCCAGAAGAAAAAATATTATCAGACATACTGTGAAAATTTCCTTGCTCTGTTAAACATCATTTAGGAAATATTTAAAAAAGAAAAAAATTCAAAGGGGGGCTAATAATTATGACTTCAACTGTATATAGCTCAGCATAATTGAGTACACCCCATTTTAAAAATGAATATTTTTATCCATTTCTCAGTGAATATGGGTCATATATATTGGTGCATTTGAACAAAACAGGTTTATTAAACAGATATATTTATACATTTTCTTTTTTCCCCTTTTTATTTATTTAAATAGTGAAAAAACATACATTCATTAATCAATAGGGATGTCCCGATCAGTTTTTTTGCTCTCAATTCTGAGTCAGAGTCATTTTATTTTGAGTATCTACCAATACCGATACTTCTATATTATTTAAAAAATAAATAAACAAGAGCAAATAAACAGATCCAGGATGGAGTCAATTAGGCATGAGTTATTGTCCCATGCCTAATTGACTCCATCCTGGATCTGTTTCAAGGTATACCGCGGTTTGGAAAAGTCAAGATTTTAAAACAGTCAAAATTTTCTGTAGTACCACTCCTAAGGTATGTGTAAGACTTCTTATTTACTTTTTTTTGTTGTTTCTTAGGATATATCCAAAGATGCCATTTTAAACTGTAAAGAAATCTGTGTTATTGAAACTAATGAAGACAGCAGAAGTCTATGATTCATTTTCATTATGTTTACTGCTCCAAAATATTTTAAATCTTTTAAAAAATAAAATATATTATTTTCAAAGGAGGAAAAAAGTTGTTGTTTTTTACCCAGACATTTAAAAAGAATAGATTTTAGATATTTTTATCCAAGGTTATCATACCGTCAGAATCTTATACCGGCCCATGCCTACAGTCAATCCATTGTGCGGTAAGGTTTAGTAGAGACATGGGAGCTACAGACAAACTCCATATGTCTGTGGTGAACGAAACATTGGGTACATCTTATAACAGGACAAGCAGTTTGTCAGAAATCTTCTTTTAAAGAACTGGCAGACGTTTCTCTGTAAAATAGTGGCAAGACAATATTTCAAATCGAGGTTCTACGTTTGTTTTTGAGGTGTCTCATCAGACTTGTTGTGTTAAATGCAAGCAGCAACCTCCCGCTCTCCCTCGGGAAGCCAATACGGAAGTAACTAAAACTGCATCTCATCAACTCGCCTTGGGGGGCTGGCTCCAGGAAGTCCAAGTGTTTTCTGACTGCATTGGTAAATTGGCCATTTTTACAGCAGATAAAAACATGTTTACAGCCTGGTACAAAAGATGGTTTTGGTGCATATAGCTATGATTACCCTTTATGACAACTGTGAGGGGGTGAATTTTTTTTATAACTCATCCGTTTCCTTTTTTTTTAAGTTATATTAAGTCTGCATAATTAAGGGCGTGGCCACTTGAGTGACAGCTAGCCCTCGCTGGTCGCTGTCTCGTCACCTCAGCTGATTCTGGCTAATTAGCCACTGAGCTCGACATATACATCGTATTTTCCCATTCAAGTTGTCTCCATTTCCCAGGTGAGTGAAATTATATACTTATATACCATCTCTATAAATGTATTTGTTTTATTTAAGCTCATTTATCATTTAGAATGTTCTTTGGAGCTGTAATGCACTCCAGAATCTGAATGATTAGGTGTAGGCTTCAGTCATCTGAAGCGTTGTCATACAGTGTTATGCTTGGATTTTATATACAGCCTTGCATGTACTAACACAGACTATATTTGAAGTGTTTGGAAGTAATTCGCGTTTTCCTCCTGTCGAAAAACGTCATAAAAACAATGTTTAGTGGCTCAATGTATTACAGCAGTGTTTGTAAAAGACTAAACACTTTACTGATATGGTGTACAACCAAGCACATGTAGTCAGAACACAAACAAGTCACAGGTAATGAAGTATTAAGCGTTCTCCCAAAGTAAAAAGTCTGTCTAAGCAAAATGCTGAGAATCCAGCATGCGTCTGTAGCTCCGCTCACTCTCCGCCTCTTTGCACTGGTTTGGTATCCCGCGATTAGTGTGATGACGTGCGAACAAAATGACGATGGTAGGCCGCGCCTACTTGTAGCTTCTTTTGCAGTGTTCAGAAACCTATAGGTGACATCACGGATACTACGTCCATATCTTTTACAGTCTATGGTTAAATGTAGCCTTTTCTTTTCCACCCCTAGCAATCTCAAGTTTACATATCTCACAATGTTGGCAATGGCAATGTTGTCGTCATCAACTTTATAATACCTCCAGACCGCAGACATAACGCGCATTCCGCTTCAAGCTGCTTCCTCGTTCTGATTTGCCGGCATTTAACCAATAGTGTCTCTGCAACAAAGTGATGTCATGTCGCACACGTTGCTGTTTCTGTGTGAAGAAAGAGATCTAACTCTGTGCCACCGCATAACTATAGATGCGTTTAAAAATAATGAGAATATCTATCTATCTATATATATATATTCGAGTCCTCATCGGGAAGTAATTCCGATCGAGTTTAAAACCACGTGATCTGGTCTGATTTCCGATCACATGATTGGATCTGGACATCCCTATTAATCAACATAACTATCAACACAACATAGGTAAAAACATAGTGCTTTAACATTGTGTACATATAAACAAAGACAAAAAATGAAGACAACAACAATACAGTACAATCAAAACCTGACAGCATCAGCATCATTTTGTCCATTTATAATAATATTTGGCTTTGGAAGTCATTTATAAATGGATGCCACATGGCAGTGAACTTGGACGCAGAACTATTTAAATTAAAGGGCACCTAGGTTACCCCTTTTTCCAGATTTAATATAAGTCTTTTGTGTCCCCAGAATGTGTCTGTAAAGTTTCAGCTCAAAACACCCATCAGATTATTTATTATACCTTCCAAAAGTTTCTGTTTATAGCTCGTAACAGCTTCTTGCTGTTTTTGTGTACTGCGCTTTTAAGGCTAGTCCTCCCCGGCCACCGTTCCCACGTGCCTGTCAGCGTGCCTCAATCGCCGCCCTCAGCTGCCTCAGACAACAGACAGACATAAAGGAAGATCTCACATAACGTTTGTGAGAAATAATACTACAGTAAGACCTTTACCGTTGAGTATTTGATGCATTTGTTGTGGAGTTGTAACGAGGAGTCACACAATGTCGTTGCAAAGTTTACGCACACACACAGATCCACGCACACACACAGATACACACACACACACACACACGATTAGCTTTGCAATCTTTTTGCACGCAAATGTGACAGGATACAGGTTAAAACCCACTGCTGTATGGATATCTGTTAATGTACAAAATAAACCTGATTTAACGTCCACAAACCGGGATTGAAGCGTCTTCTTTTATAATTGTTCTGACATGCGGCTGTGATGATAAAGTAAATCTGAAGTAAATCGCTGTAATTTATTACAAACATGCGCTGTTTTAAAAGATTTTAAACTTGTAAAACTCACTCTTGGTCACATTTGATGATGACTGATGATCCTAGCAAACTGAACAGACCTTTTACCCAATTTATGTTGATATGATTATACGCGTTACTACGAAGACATGTTAATACGCAGCTGTCAATCAATTCGGTGGCCGGGGGGACCGCACTCCTACGTCAAGTTGCGGTTGGTCTCTAAACCGCTTCATTTGGTCCACTGTTTTTATGTTGTTAAATTGAAAAAAAAAAGGACTGGGTGTGTTTATAACACCCCAATATGACGGTCTATACACTATACCTACACATATGTCTGTCGTAAGTCTTATTTTTCCAAACTAAAGAAATGCAACACATCATTGGCCCACTGTTTAAAAGAATTAAATTATTGTTTCCAATTGATTAAAATCAAGTGTCTTGCCAAAAGAGAAGTAAAGGCTAAACAGATATATTTATTAAAATAATATTTTAGTCACAGAACATCTTTAGAAATGGAAAGATAATACTGATTTAAACTCATGCTAAATATTTTAAACTACAAAATTTCAACAAAATTGTATACATTTTTTGTTTCTCTTGATTTTTGCTATTTTTGAAAATTTTATTTAAGATTTTTCCCTGACATAAATTTGGCTGTACTTATTTTTGAACCATTATTGTAAATTATTTTGTTAGATTAGCTCCAGATTTGGCTTCAGTGCAGACTAATCTAATGTATATGCACAAATGTAATATTGTAAAGCAACCTATAGAAAATATTAATTTAAATGGGAGATTTGTGGGGGTGTACTCATATATGCTGAGCACTGTATATATATATATATATATATATATATATATATATATATATATATATATATATATATATATATATATATATATATATATATATATATATACACACACACACACACAGTTGAAGTCAGAATTATTAGCCCCCCTTTGATTTTTATTTTCTTTTTTAAAATATTTCCCAAATGATGTTTAACAGAGCAAGGAAATTTTCACAGTATGTCTGATAATATTATTTCTTCTGGAGAAAGTCTTATTTGTTTTATTTCAGCTAGAATAAAAGCAGTTTTAATTTTTTTAGACTGTCTACAGAACAAACCATCATTATACAATAACTTGCCTAATTACCCTAACAGGCCTAGTTCACCTAATTAACCTAGTTAAGCCTTTAAATATCACTTTAAGCTGTGTAGAAGTGTCTTGAAAAATATCTAGTCAAATATTATTTACTGTCATCATGGAAAAGATAAAATAAATCAGTTATTAGAGATGAGTTATTAAAACTATTATGTTTAGAAATGTGTTGAGAAAATCTTCTCTCCATTAAACAGAAATTGGAGAAAAAATAAACAGTGGGGTTAATAATTCAGGGGGGCTTATAATTTTGACATATATATATATAATTTTTTTTACATTTAGAATAATGTTTTAACATTTATTACCTCACAAATCAAAAACAAAGACACAAGGCCATTGCCTAGAACTCTAGAGAGAAAATCATTATATGAATATACTTACAGGGCTTAGGTCACTAAACGGCTCCAGCTTCTTCTTCAATGGTAGCGTTTCCTCTTTCAGCGCTGCAATTTTCTAAGTGTCAAATTGAAGATCAAAAAAATAATACAAATATAGTTTATACCAGTTTATAGGACACAGATTTGTCTTTAGTGTATTAAAAGATCCATTTATTGTAGATCATAATAGACTAGTTTTTATATTACAGTAGGTGTGCACAAAAGCATCCACAAAACATGTAATGATGTTATTAATAAAACAGTTTGCCTGGATTACTAAAGTTGCACTCATGGATTCTTTTGGAAATGCTTCCCTTTTTAACATGGATTTAGCATGAATATGGTAAACAATTTACCTCAGACAGCTGCAGGATGGCCTGATGGGTAAGAGAATCCTCCATCTGCCGCGAGTCCAGCTTCTCCTGTCACAAACACACAGATACTGTTTGCAAAAAGCTTCATCATAGATATTAACCCTTGTGTATTGTTACATAACTTTCCTAACGTTGGTGGCTGTTTTTGCCCCATTGACTTCCATTGTAATGACATTTTTTTGAATACAAACCATGGCAGCAAATAATAAGTATAGGATTTGGCTTTTGCTTTAGTTTTCTAAAGCTGTTGTTAATTGTATACACAAAGCTGCGAGAGTGAGAAAAACCTTAAATAATTCGTTCTTTAATCTTAACGACTCAGAGAAACTGTACTATATACTTAGAGAGGATGAAATTACATCTAAATTGGCTGCAAAATATCTGTACACCATTAGTAATGGCTAATCAACTCATTTGCTTACAGTTGAAGTCAGAATTATTCAACCCCCTGAATTATTAGCCCGTTTATTTTTTTCCCCAATTTCTGTTTAACGAAGAGAAGATTTCTTTAACACATTTCTAAAAATAATAGTTCTAATAACTCATTTCTAACAACTGATTTATTTTATCTTTGCCATGATGACAGCACATAATATTTTACTAGATATTTTTCAAGGCACTTCTATACAGCTTAAAGTGACATTTAAAGGCTTAACTAGGTTAATTAGGTTAACTAGGCAGGATAGGGCAATTAGGCAAGTTATTGTATAATATACCGTAATGTATTGTATAATGATGGTTTGTTCTGTAGAATATCAAAAACAAATATAGCTTAAAGGGGCAAATAATTTTGACCTTAAAATGGTTTTTAAAAAATTAAAAACTGCTGTTATTTTCCTGTCATTTATTTCTCGTTTGCTGTTTATTTTATTATTTTGAAGATGTCAATATATTACTTATTTTAGACATCTAAAATGCTTTGGCAATACTGTACAAAATGTCATGCCAATAAAGCAACCTGTGCACATGGCTCTGGAATAGCGTAAAAGTAAGCGAAATAGTGGATTTCTTTTCTTTTCTTTTTTTTTTTTTTTAAACCCTAACCCATTGAAAAGAAACTTCTAAATCAAAATATTGTTTAAAATCAAATTATGTTTTGTTTGTCGCATATAGTTAACTATTTATGTGACGTGGGTAAAAGGTGTGTTTCAATCCGGCTATTACTGCAAGTATATTTCAAACCTGTGTGAAACACTGAAATAACTCTATATAAAAGTCAGAAACAAAGCTTTTTTTGCACTGCAACTGATTACAAATATAAATAGTAAAGATTACATATTTTACCTCTTCCCAACAGGGAAAACCACCAACAATCAACACAGCATGATTATATGGTGTCATGACTTTGCAATCAAAAATGTGATTATAATGAAAGTCAATGGAGCAAAACCAGCCACCAACATAACCAAAGGGTAGTGAATTTGCCAAGAGTGTATTATTGAGTTTTTGAAAATTTTCAAAGCATTTTCCCAAAATATGTGTCAAAAAAAGATTTGTTAACAAAAAATCATTCCATTTGCTGAAACACAGACACAGTTTTGCCCAAATTAATTAAAAAAACACCCCAAAGTGGATAAAAACATCCCAAACAGCACACAAGGTTTAAAAAAAGTTGAACATCTACTCTTAAAGGGTTAGTTCACCCAAAATTGAAAATACTGCCTAGGGCTGCACGATACTGGAAAAATGTGATATTGCGCTATTTTAGTTTTCCGCAATAAATATTGCGATACAAATACAGTTTCACAAGATAGTTGAATAGCTCTTTTTGACGGTTTTCTGGGGAGTCTTAAGGCCGATTTATACTTCTGCGTCAAGCGCACGCGTATGCTACGGCGCAGCCTACGCGTGGACGCATAGCCCCTCACCGTGGCCGTCGGCGTCGTTGACGTGCACCTCTCAAAAAATGTAACGCGTACGCGTAGTGCAAGCTCTGTGATTGGTCGGCTTGGTAGCGCTGACGAGTGTGGGCGGAGGTGAGAGCCGCGCGCCCGATGCAGCGAGTGTTTACAAGTGTGGAGTCCCATGAAGGAGCTCCGGATGGAGACTGTTGTTTTATGTTTACCACATGATTAAAGTTGTTCCACGTCCGACGGTTCCCGCCTCAAAATGAGCGAGTTTGAGCCACTTGTACATTAAGGAAGTGTTCAGGAAAAACAAAAAAAACAGCGAAGAAACTCGACACAGAGAAACATAAACACCTACTGCCAGCTAGTGTTTCAGAAGTGTTTTGCAGAGAAACAGAAACAGCGCGCAGAAGTATAAATGCACGGCTACGCGTGAGGCTTGCGCCGTGGGTTACGGCGATCACTTGACGCAGAAGTATAAACCAGGCTTTACGGTCCATTCACATGGGGCATCAACATCAACGCTTCCCATTCGCTTTGAATGGGTGACGTCAGGCATTGCCGAACTGCATCATGGATCCGTCGGCGCCGCTTCAATGGTGTTGCTCGCTGCAGCAAATGGGAAATTCTCAACTTTTCAAGCGCCAACGGAAGCGCCAGCCAATCAGATCGCTTCATACAAATACCCCAGCTCAGACAGTAGCCGATTGCGGACTAAATTCATTGGCTGATGCTCTATGACGATCGCGTCAGCCCCAACTTCAGACACGCCCTCAGTCAAGCGTTGACGCTGAAGCCCCGTGTGGTAGTAGTGGTAGTAAACTTTATTGTCCTTGACAGGAAATTTGTTATGGGCATCACCATATTGCTGCAGACATTCCATAAAAACAAGCAATATAAACAATACAAAAATACAGTAGTTACAAAATTTATAATGCTAATTAAGATAAACTCTTATTAAATAAACCCACTGAAACAGGTACAAAGGATTTCTTATAACGGTTCAACCTACACTTTGGGACTCTATCTCCTACCAGAGGGAAGCAGTTCATAATGTGGAAACAAGAAATGAGTTGGATCGTTCAGACTCCTTTCCACCTGATTGAGGACACAATTCTCATATAAAACTTGAGGATCATGTGAATGCACTGTAACAATATTCAGGAACAGAAATTTAATGATCGCAACGCAAAAATTCTTAAATCAAAAAAAAAAATATTGTTTTGTTTTGAAAAATGTAGATGAAATAAGATAAAATTAAGAATTTTTCCTTAAAACAAGCAAAATTATCTGCCAGTGGGCCAATCTTGTTTTTGCTTTGAAAAGTAGATATTTGGACTAGAAACAAAGACAAAAATTAAAATAAAATTTTTGTTGTGGCATAAATCGTATGACTTCCATATAAATACAGCGATTAAATAGAATTCTGTAGCTCCTGGTTAACTATAATCCAGACTTAACATTGCATATCTTTGCGATGTGACTATGCTATATCGATGCTGAAACGATATATTGTGCAGGCCTACTACTGTCATCGTTTACTCATCCTGCGTTTGTTCAAAACTTATTTTAGATTCTTTCTTCTGTTAAACACACAGGGGAAATGCCTGGAAAAATCAGCCATTCACTTCTTTGGCATTTTTTGTTCCTACTAGGGATGCCAATAGCTGCATTTTTACAACAGAACATCTTGGTTTGTGTTCATAAAAGTCATAAAAGTTTAGAACCACTTAAGTGTGAGTAAATGGTAAAGAAATGTTCATTTTAAGGAGAACTATCCTTTTATTTAACTCACCATGGTTGTGGCTATTAAATGTGTTTTGCTTGTATGTTTTATGACTCTTAAAGCACAGGTACACGTGCATTTTTATAAATCATTCATTAATTTTCCTTCAGCTTAGTCCCTTTATTTATCAGGAGTCGCCACAGCAGAATGAACCGCCAACTTATCCAGCATATGTTTTACGCAGTGGATGCCCTTTCAGCCACAACCCAGCACTGGAAAACCCATACACTCTCGAGTTCACACCCATACACTACTGCCAATTTAGTTTATTGATTTCACCCATAGTGCATGTGTTTGGACTGTGGGGGAAACCGAAACACCCGGAGGAAACCCACACCAACACAAAGAGAACATGCAAACTCCACACAGAAATGCCAACTGACACAGCCGGGGCTCGATCCAGTGACCTTCTTGCTGTGAGGTGACAGTGCTAACCACTGAGCCTCCATACCACCTTCCGCTAATCAAATTCAGTACCTACCTATATTGGGGGTGGGGGTGGAAGAGTCAGTAACGCCAGCCCTGATTTCACCAGACATGTTCCTGGATTAACATCTATGTTGATCCTGGAACAACATTCCAATCAGCCAATCAGAATTAAGGGATATGTTTATCGTTTATGTTAGGTTTAGGCTTACAGTTAGGTTTATGCACTTCTACATGATTGTTATCCAACTATTATTCCTCTTTAATTTTGGGAATATTTTACAGTTATGGTTGGGTTTAGGGGTAGGGAATAGGTATGGATTACATTTTCAAATAAAAATGATGTTCCAGGATTAACATAGATGTTAATATAGGATCACATCATACTTGGCAAAATCATGCTGCGTGGGTAAGTAAAGGTCTTTGCACACTGAAGTCCGAAATGTTCGTATGCATTTTTATGTAATCATATGCGATGTATACCATGTATGTATATATACCATATATTACGTAAACAAACATTGCACACTAAGTCAGATGCGTATTAATCAATCCATTATGAAAAAACGCAAAACATTTCGGAGTCAGTGTAAGCAGTGGTACGTTCTCCTCTCTTCTTCAAAGTAGAAACAGGAAGAGGAATAGGCTGCATATTGTGTTCATCCAATAGAGGAAGGAGAGTTTAGCTCATTATCAAAGACCTGCGCTGGATGTTTATTTTAGGAAATCAGTGGAATCGTTTTTATTGGGACTCCGAGTAAGCTTTTCAGGCTTGGGTTGAAGGACTCTGCTCAATGCTGGAGATGTGAAAGCAAAGGAGGAGACCTGATGCATGCCCTGTGGTCCTGTTCTAAAATACAGGAATTCTGGGCTAAAGTGCATAACTACATTCAGGATGTTTCTGGATGATGTTTTTCATTTTGTCCTAACATATATATTCTGGGAGACCCGTTTGTGTTGGGATCTGGTGTGAAGATGTCTGAGTGGATTCAAATAAGTGTTATGATTGGAAGACAAATCATTATGAGGGGATGGCGTTCAGCAGGTTTTTTCTTTTTAAGAATGGGTTACAGAACTGGGGAAGGTGGCAGCATGTGATAAAAATAACATAGATTACTAGATAAATTGGATGTTTATCAGAGAAGATGGGGAAATTATTTGGCGTTTTTGGAGAATGAATAAGGTCACTGTGGTAAGATGCACCGTAAAAGTGTGATTATCTTATTTAATTTATGTATTATTATTATATTGATATTGTATTTATGTTATTTTTTATTTATTTATTTTACTATTATTATGTTCTGTATGTGTGCTTTTTAAAAAAAAAATATATATTTTATTTATTGAGTCTTCTATTATTTATCTGTATTTACGATAGCAACATCTAATTACAGCCACTGCCGCTGTTGGGGAGGGAAGAGAAAAGGGGATGTTAAAAGGAGGGTTAAATTTGCAAACTGATTGTACTGTAAACTATTGAAGAAAATAAAAAAAATTAAATCATAAAGAAAAAAAAAAAAAAAGTAAATCAGTGGAATTTTGATACATTGCTTGTGATACTTCACACATTCACGTACGTAAACAAATCCTGAACAGAGACTGGCAGTACCATAGACATTATAATAGATGGCGGCCTCGTTGACGTATCGAAGCAACAGACCGAAAGCGAACCATGCTTTCTAATATGTCTATTGGCAGTACGTCAAATGTATGGAGACACAAACACACAGGCACAGACACAAACCAAGCAGCAGCAGCAGGGGAGAGGTGCACCAGTCACTGAATCCAGCATATAGGGGCTCTCACCTGTCTGCCACATTCTGTCTTTATTTTATGCACTGAGTTTGTCAAAGTCTGTAGCTCAAATAACGACATTCTGTAATTAGCTTCTGGCTTGGATGATGGCTCTGAACTGCCAAAACTCCTCTCAAAGTGTTTTTGGATACAAAAATCAGAAAAAAACCCGGTTCGATTTGTTTTATGACAGACGCAAGTTTCGGAGGCAGCGTATCAATACAATTCACACAACCTGAGGTGGATTCAGTCTGCGATAACCTTAAGTGTCAGTGTATGTGGCTGATATTGGACGGCTTGCTAGTAAGTAAATTAACAGCATATTTCTTGTTTTTCTTTTAGATTATTAGAAAATGCAGCATTAGAGAGGCGTTATTAAATAATAGGTAAGATGAACCTGTGCAATCTTGTTCCTGCATGCGAGATCTCTGGATTTGTTCCTCATGAAGTCCATGTTGAGAAGCCTTTCCTCTGCTGTAGCTGCTTCCACCTGCTGTATGTGTGTGACCTTCATCAGATCACTGAAAATCAAATTTCACACACAGACAAACAAAAAAAAAAGTACATTTAGGCTTTTAGAGCAATGATGTAGGGAGATAAGTTAATATGAAGATGAAAATAAATAAATGCATTAGACAGACAGAGAGACAGAGAGACAGACAGACAGAGGGACAGAGAGACAGACAGACAGACAGACAGACAGACAGAGAGATAGACAGACAGACAGACAGACAGACAGACAGACAGACAGACAGACAGACAGACAGACAGACAGACAGACAGACAGACAGATAGATAGATAGATAGATAGATAGATAGATAGATAGATAGATAGATAGATAGATAGATAGATAGATAGATGGATAGATGGATAGATGGATAGATGGATAGATAGATAGATAGATAGATAGATAGATCCGTGTTTTCTTACTCCTGAAGCTTTTTCCGTAGAACAACTGCAGCCGTCATTTTCTTCCTAACAGCAGAAAGTTCACGCTGCAACCTGCGGTCCGTTTTCTCAGCCTCCAGCACGTCATTGGTCAGTTTATTGAGTGCAGGCATGTAGCTGGAGAGCCAAGAGGGTAAAATCAACCACAAAGATCAAAATGCAAGCATCAGATTTAGATTAAATCATCTACAGGGTGGGCTATTTATATGGGAATGGTTTCCTGAAAAGTGGATTGGTCGTCGTGGGCCAGTTGAACGGCCCCCAAGGTCTCCTGATCTGACCCCCTTAGACATTTATCTTTGGGGTCATCTGAAGGCAATTGTCTATGTAATGGCCCAACCTGTATTTAAATTGTCATTTTGTAAAAGAAGATCCATACAACAACCAGTTTCAATGGTAACTGTAACCAGTCAATGGTTACAGGTTTTCAGCTTTCGTAGAAATTTCTTGGTTTGTGTTCAAAAAGAGACTCAAATAAGTTTGGATCAAGTGAAGGGTGAATAAATTATATTCATTGCACACAATGCATTTTGCCCTGAAATAACGCTTTCACATGTCTATATGTTCATTATACTTTAGTTTACCTCCCAAGTGACGTGTCTCTGAGTTTAAGCACTTCAGCGGTGCCCTCCAGCACTGACAGCAGGTCCACTGTGGGTTTAGAGAGTCCTCCAGTCTGAAGACCAACTCCCTGGAGAAGCACTTCTTGAAGATGAGCTCCTGTCATATACCACAAGTAAGGTAAAGTGTTAGGTACTGTAAGTTACTTCTAAAAAGTAATTAATTACATCATTAAAATTAGATTTAAATTACTTTTCTAATTACTTTGTCTGAAAAGTAATTTAATGACTTGGCTTAATATTACTTAAAATTCCTATAAATCTCAACTTGTGAATAATTGAAATTAAACTAGTTTTAAATTGAGTTAAATAATTAGTTCACCCAAAAATGAAAATTCTGATATTGTTTACTCAGGCTTTACTTGTTTTGAACATTTATGTGTTTCTTTCTTCTGTTACACACAAAAGAGGATATTTTGAAAAATGCTGAAAACCTGTTGAAAACCATTGACTTCTGTAGTACTTATTTTTCCTACCATGGATGTCAGTGGTTACAGGTTTTCAACATTTTTCAAATAATTAAAAATACCCTTTGCAAATGGTTACAGTGTACGGGAAACTCCCAAGTTCTATTGACCTTATTCTAAAATTAGAAAGTGCACTTGTTTTTGCACTTTTTTTTTTAAGAACTTCCCAATTCATTTGCTTGTGGAAAAAATGACTAGGAATAATAAAACTTGGCCTTATGCACCAATGGACATTTCAGCAAGACAATGACCCAAAATACAAGAATTGGTTAGCAGACAAAAACATCAACGTTTTGCAGTGGCCCAGTCAGTGTCCTGACTTAAATCCAATTGAGAATCTGTGGAGGGAGTTAAAGATCAGGGTGAGAGTTGGAGCTCATCGCTAAAGATAAATGTGTAAAAATACCAGTGGAGAAAAAATTAAAGTAGTCAGCAATTACAGCAGCTGATTGCTGTAATAGCAAATAAAGGCTTTTCTAGGGAATTAATAATTTTAGACATGCCACTTTTTGTTCAAATGTAAATAATTTTTTTCAAAATGGTGCCTCTGACATCATCTTATTATCTTTTGAAACAATTTCTATAAAAAATGCTGGTTGAATAAAAGTAACAAAGTCAGAATTTGCCAGGCGTGTGAATAATTACGAGCATGACTGTATGAGTTGCTTTTGCAGGGTAAAATAGGCTTAAGATTGTAATATATTTCTTTTTTTACCCAACACTGTAATTAAATGACTGTAAAATGAATAGTATTCCCCTACTTTACTGTTTTTCAGCAGATAAGTCAATTAAATACAGTAACTAGGTACTTTGTAATTGATTACACCCAACACTGTCAACCAGCTATAATGAAAACAGGCATTATTAATTTATTTTACAACCTCCCTGCTGAAAAATCCACCTTAAACCAGCCTAAGATGGTTGGCTGGTTTTAGCTGGTCGATCAGCCTGGTTTTAGAGGGGTTTTGGCCATATCCAGCCATTTCCAGCCTGGTCTTAGCTGGTCAGGCTGGGAGTTGACCAGCTAAAACCAGCTTGACCAGCCAAAACCAGTTATGTCTGGAAAATCACCAGCCTAAACCAGCTAAAACCAGCTTGACCAACCTGGTTTAAGCTGGTGATTTTCCAGCCGGACCAGCTACATTATTCATTTTTCAAATTATGTATTCATTATGTATACATTATTCAAATTATGTATTTTTATCCAAAGTGCCTGTAATGGAGTCTCACCATCACTGCTGTACTCGTGTGTTTTCTGCTCATGGTCCTGGATGAGCAGCTCAGCTTCTCTGCATCTCGTCTCACTGTTCTGCGCAAGCTCGTAGAGGATCTCCACTGTCCGCGTGTTCACCTCAAACTCCGGCACCGGCTGCTGACCGAACACCTTCCTCAGCCACTGGGACCCCTGCAAATATAGGACATACAGGGGTTTTTGGGAATCAAGAGTTGCTATTTAATGTAACACCATATATTTATTCATTCATTCTCTTTTCAGCTTAGTTCCTTTATTAATCTGAGGTCGCCACAGCGTAATGAACCGCCAACTTATCCAGCATATGTTTTACGCAGCGAACGCCTTTCCAGCGGCAATCCATCACTGGGAAACATCCATACACACTCATACACTACAGACAATTTAGCTTACCCAATTCCCTTATAGCACATGTAAACACCACACAGAAATGCCAACTGAACTAACCGGGGCTTGAACCAGCAACCTTCTTGCTGTGAGGCGCTTGTGCTACCCACTGCGCTACCGTGCTGCCCCACCATATATTTATGTCAAGTTTTAACACCATATAACATACAGTTAAGGTCAACATTGTTATCCCTCCTGCGAAATTTAATTTCTTTTAAAAATATTTCCCAATGCTAGTTAACAGAGATTTAGAGAGCACATTTTTAAACACAATAGTTTTAATAACGGCAAAACGGTGGCGCAGTGGTCCCCACTTTGCCTCACAGTAAAAAGGTCACTGGTTTGAGTCCCGGCTGGGTCAGTTGGCATTTCTGTGTGGAGTTTGCATGTTCTCCCCGTGTTGGCGAAGGAATAGTTTTAGTAACTAATCCCTAATAACTAATGTCTTTTCCATGATGATAGTACATAATATTTTACTAGACATTTTACAAGATACTCGTATTCATCTTAAAGTGCATTTTTTTTCCTTCAAAATATATTTATTGGGTTTTGTTTGAACTACAGAACATAAAACATAAAGATAAATAAATAATAATAAAATAAAATAAATAAAAATAAAAACTTATTATGAAATATTGAAACATTGAAACATGAAATATTGAGTGCAATTTAGAGCCTTAACTAGGTTATTATGTTAATTAGGCAAGTTATGCCTCAGAAAATAATAATATTGACCTTAAAATTGTTTTTTTACCTTAAAAAAAACGCTTTTACTCCGGCCAAACTAAAAGAAATAAGAGCAATTTCATGCAAATGTCAACCTTGCTATATAAAAATTAAGTTTTCACCAAAATAGAGAAACCGTTTCTACATTTCTTGTGTAGGCTTGTATTTTACAGTACTGTAAAAATACTCAAAAATTTTCTGTCAGTGTTTTTAAACTATTATATTTATTTACCAAAGTCACACAAGTGCCAATTTTACATCTGTCATATCCATAACAGAGAGATCTAACATCCATAATGAAGCTTTGTCCACATAAATGCAAAAATGTGAAATAAAATAAAATCAATTATTTTTGTTCTACACTGAGGCAGCTCTTATCCTTTTGATTAGCAATATTTATTTTGGGTTGTGCAGTTTAGTTCACAGAATTTCTACAAAGTATGTTGTATATACTGTAAACTTTTTTTTTTATTATTGCTTGAACTGACAATACAAGAACATCAGAACAAAGTCCAAGGGATCACAGACAGATCTTAAAAGAGGTCAATAATATACATAGTTATAAGAAAGAAAACAAAAATCACATACAAATACAAATAATACCATTAGACAGAAAGGAAAAAAAAAATACAATTATAGTATTATTTCCCAGTGATGGGTTGCAGCTGGAAGGGCATCGGCTGCGTAAAACCTATGCTGGATAAGTTGGCGGTTCATTCCGCTGTGGCGACCACTGATTAATAAAGTGACTAAGTAGAAATAAAAATGAATGAATGAATGAATTATGGTATTCATAATAATAAAAAAATATACTAAAAATACTAAATTGAACAAACAAAATTAAATAAATGGATGAAATTACAATGACACTTAAATAGCCATACAGCAAATAAAATCGAGGATCTTCTTTAAATACATCTGTATAATATTTCAGGAACCTTAGGGGGTTTTTTTATTCTTAATAGGATGAATTAATTTTAGGAGGGAGTTATATTCTATTCTAAAATGAGCAAAGGATGAGTAATTATTTGCAAATTTCTGTTTGTGAATAAAAAAATTGCCATATAAGATAAAAGAATTTATGATGTGTTTCAGGGAATTAGCTTTTGGGTTATTATAATTTGGGTTATTAAAATAATCAAAAAATAATCTCTTTTAGACTAAAGCAATTCACAGCATAGGCAGAAGCAAATATATGAGAACTTAGGAGTGACCAAAATTGTTTGGATATTGGACAATCAAAAAACAGATGTACCAGTGTCTCCTTTGCTCGTTTGCAGAAAGAACAGGAGCTGTCGATGTCCAAAAATGTGAAAATACTAGAATTTACCAGGCAAATTTTATGTAAAAGTTTAAAATGTTTTTCTACTCTAAACGCTCATACTTTTTAGTCACATCCATAACACGCGTTTATTTTTCTCATTTAAAATATAAAATGTTTACAGATTGATATTTTTCTGATCCCATATCTCTGTGATAAGTTGTTTTGGAAAATATAAACAGATGTTTCGATATAATGTTAACTTATACTTTCAATGTGGATTCATGTTTTGGGTTTTTACTGCAAATGTCACATCTATAACGCTGGAATTGCTCATAAGACTTTCCTTAGAGGAAAAACATATTATAGGAAATACTGTGAAAAAGTCCTTCCTTGGTTTGTGAAACATAATTTGACATAATTGTGACGTCAATTGTATATATAACAACATATAACAGGGCACTAAGTATTCATTTAGCATGCTAACCTAATTTAACTATAATACAAATAATTCCATATCCAAACCACATGCTAATAGTTTGTTGTTTTGTTAACATTGGCTATAAAAGGACGTGATAAGTCGTACAAAATCAAACACACACATATTCAAAGCACAGTTTATACGTCCAGCCTAATAACAATACCAAATACACTTTGTACATATAAACATTACGTTGAACAGCGGGAATGATGTGCACATTGGAGCATTCTTTGTGTGCATTTTAAATAGATTACATTAGTGTATATTATTCATAAAGATATCAACTCACGATTTTGCTTTTCTCGCACATGTTTCCTGTAAATGTATGTCACATCTAAGCAACTTTACAATATAAAAACTTCCGAAGACCACAACCAAAGATCCCGCCAGTAAATTTGTTATTCTGGTTCCGGGTTCTCAAAGCGCATTCCTCATTGGCTGGCCGAATGAATCCCGACCAATCAGCGAACAAAGTTTACTCTACGTAGTAACATGTTAAAAAATGTAAAAGAACAAAAGCTTTATTACGATAACACAAAAATGTAATTTCTGCATAACTTCCACTGAAATAACGTCCCATTTAATTTCGTCCTACCGAATGTATGGAAAAATAATAATAAAAAAAAAAACGATTACTGGAAATGTATATCAAATCTAAATTCTCTAAACGTGATTTTGGGTTACAAATAAGATATTTTAAATGATATTGGTTTCCCCATAAATTTAAATGTATGTACATGTAATATTAACTAATGCAAATTTACACTATTATTATTTTCATAACAGGTTTGTGAAAAGGGTCCATTAAAATCATTTTACAGTACTTGAGAAGGAAATTGAAACATGTAATGTCAAAATCCAAAAAATAATAGAAACATAAAAAAGGAAAAATAACAAAATTTACCTAACCTTTCCCTTTTCTTTAACGATTATATATATATACATTAGATTAGTCAGTACTGAAACCGAATCTGGAGCTTATCTGACAAAATAACTTATGATAACGGTCCAAAAACTATTACACCTAATTTATGTTATAGAAAAATATTAAGTACAAATTTGAAAAATAGGAAAAATCAAGAGAAGGAAAAAAATTAAGAAATTTTGTAGGTAGAATGTTTTTTTGTTGTTGCAATATTTAGCTTGAACTTAATTGTATTATCTTTCAATTTCTCAATATGTTTGGTGACTAAAATATTATTTTAATAAATATATCTGTTTAATAAATCTGTTTTGTTAGCCCCCCTTTAATTTTTTTTTTCTTTTTTAAATATTTTCCAAATGATGTTTAACAGAGCAAGGAAATTTTCACAGTATGTCTGATAATATTTTTTCGTCTGGAGAAAGTCTTATTTGTTTTATTTCGGCTAGAATAAAAGCAGTTTTAAATTTTTAAAAAACCATTTTAAGGTCAATATTATTAGCCCCTTTAAGCTAATTTTGTTTTCAATTGTCTACAGAACAAACCATCATTATACATTAACTTGCTTAATTACCCTAACCTGCCTAGTTAACCTAATTAACCTAGTTAAGCCTTTAAATGTCACTTTAAGCTGTATAGAAGTGTCTTGAAAAATATCTAGTCAACTATTATTTACTGTCATCATGGCAAAGATAAAATAAATCAGTTATTAGAGATGAGTTATTAAAACTATTATGTTTAGAAATGTGTTGAAATAATCTTCTCTGTTAAACAGAAATTGGGGAAAAAAATAAACAGGGGGGCTAATAATTCTGACTTCAACTGTATATATAAATGACATAAATAATATGCCAATATGCAAATTCCTTTAAAAGCACCTGATAAACATAGATTTATATGTTAATTGATTGATATCAAGTGTAATATGTAAGGGTGTCACAGTGGCGCAGTGGGTAGTAAGATCACCTTACAGCAAGAACGTCAATGGTTTGAGCCCCTGCTGGATCAGTTGGCATTTCTGTGTGGAGTTTGCATGTTCTCCTCGTGTTGGCCTGGGTTTCCTCCAGGTGCTCCGGTTTCCCCCACAAGTCCAAAGACATGCGGTATAGGTGAATTTAATAAGCTAAATTGGTCGTAGTGTGTGTGTGTAAATGCAAGAGTGTATGGGTGTTTCCCAGTGTTGGGTTGCAGCTGGAAGGGCATCCATTGCGTAAAACATATGCTGGATAAGTTGGCGGTTCATTCTGCTGTGGCAACCCCTGATTAATAAAGGGACTAAGCTGAAAAGAAAATGAATGAATGTGTAAGAAATATGCCTTATTACTTTATATTTTTTCTCTTTAATTTTATGATTGCACTTCTTTTCTGTTAATGTCCTTGTATGTCCATTTATTAATTTTCCATTAGCTTAGTCCCTTTATTCATCAGGGTTCGCCACAGCGAAATGAACCGCTAACTTATCCAGCATATGTTTTACGCAGCGGATGCCCTTCCAGCTGCAACCCAGTACTGAGAAACACCCATACACTCCCATTCAAACACATGCACTACAGCTAATTTCATTCATTCATTTTCTTTTCAGCTTAGTCCCTTTAGTAATCAGGGGTCGCCACAGCATAATGAACCGCCAACTTATCCAGCATATGTTTTATGCAGCGGATGCCCTTCCAGCCACAAACCAGTACTGGGAAACACTCATACACACTCTTTCACACACATATACTAGCCTACGAACAACTTAGTTCATTAAATGTACCTATAGCGCATGTGTTTGGACTGTGGGACAAACCGGAGCACCCGTATATTTATATGTTAATAGATTTAAACCAACAACACCAATAAACGCAGTTTTATGCCGATAACCTTGACTTAAATGTTATGAACAAAAACAAAATAAAAGTCTCGCGTCGCCTGGCGGAACTGTATCCGGGTCTGAAGTTGACCTTTCCTATATGAGCTCCGCTCGCGACCTCCATTTCCTTCACTCCGCTCCTCGCGCTCCAGCCGGCCGCTGCAGGAGGACACTAACTTGAGCTCCAGAAACACAAAAACACCCACAAAAATGCTTTCCGTTCGCGTCGCGGCGGCTCTGGCCCGCACTCTTCCACGACGGGCCGGATTCGTAAGTCTCATTTTGATGTGTTTAAATGAACAAAAAGCGCATAACCGGTGAATGTCAGCGCCCGTTAATGGCGTGATGGTGCGCGTCGCCATCTTGCAAGATGAAGGGCCTGCGTTTGCTGCGTTTAAACTAGCATTATTTCGACTCCAATTTAAGCTGTAGTAATATTTAATTTTACCTGATGTATTTATCATGTATAAAGTATTCGTTTAAAACACTGAAGGTTACTATTGCATGTTTAACGAGGTTGTGATCAATGAATGACATTCCCGATTGAAGGTCAGGAAATGCTGCTTGGGTTTATGACATGTCAGCTGTCAGTTTGCGTTGGATTTAGTGTTTAATGTTTGTCGTGCATTTGTGTTTGATCATCTTGATTGCATTTGCATTTAAACTTTATTTGGGCGGAAGCTTGGATGACGACATGAGGCGTTATGGCGCATTATAATCTCTCCTACTATTCATATAACGATTAAATACTAATGATAATTAAAACAAGCGCACTTTTAGTAGTGTTTGTGGTTTTAGTTTAACTATTAAGTTCAGTTTTCGCTGTATAATGGGGTTTAGCAGTAATGACGTGGTTGTTATTGGCACGTGAAGGTCAAGCGCTCACATGCTGCAAGCTTTACTTATTGGTCTTTAATCTGATTGTGATCATTTTAAAGTGTTTTTAAACATTACATTTGCATTTTCAGGTTTCCAAAAATGTTGCTGCAGCATGTGTTGGAGCCAAGAACCTGCACACTGCCAGACCATGGCTGCAGAAGACAGGTTATGATTATTAAATGTTGCACTGCTACTACTTTGATTGGATTATTTATGGTTTGCATGCTCAAATGTTCTGGATTACTTGTTTTTCAGGAACGGCGGAGGTGTCCAGCATTCTGGAGGAGAAGATTCTTGGAGCCGACACTGGAGCTGAACTGGAGGAGACTGGCCGCGTGCTGTCCATCGGTGACGGTATCGCTCGTGTTTACGGGCTGAGGAACGTGCAGGCTGAAGAGATGGTGGAGTTCTCCTCTGGTCTGAAGGTGAGAGACAAACTTCTAGGCTCATTGATCGCTCATGATAATGGCATGCAGAATGCACACCGTATACACGCGCTTTGAATTGTTTTGTTTAATTTTTTCGTAGTTAGGGATGCAATTTTATTTTTAGAATAAGTAAGTTTGTCTATGTTTACCTGTCGTGTGTTTTTTTTGCCTTTTTGTATTTTCCACATTTTAGCTATAGCCATTAATAACTGTTTACTACTACTACTACTACTACTACTACTACTACTACTAATAATAATAATAATAATATTTATTTTTTATTTATCAATTTTACATAATTAACTGCGCATATAATAGTGATGGTGTATAGCAGGGATTCTCAAACTCTGTCCTGGAGGTCCGGTCTCCTGGAGATTTTAGTTACAACTTGCCTCAACACACCTGCAAGGATGTTTTTAGAAAGTCTAGTAAGAGCTTCATAAGCTAGCCCAGGTATGTCTGATTGTGGCTGGAGCTAAAATCTGCAGGACACTGGACCTCCAGGACAGGTTGAGAACCCCTGGTATATTGTATTAGAAGTGCTGTACCAGTTTACATCTATAATGATTCCGCTTAAGAATAAATTGCCAATTTTATAATGACATTAGGTGAAATTAAGGACTATTGAAAAGGGAAAGTGTAAATGAAGTATGAACAATTAGTATGTGTAAATTATAAAATGGAGCAAAAAGCTGTAACTAGTCAATTGTAAGAAATAAGCCATGTTTTCAGAGGTTTACATCCAGGAAAAAGGCATTTTAACTTGAGGAGGGATAATGAATTAATACTTGGAGTAACCCTGATTATTTTTATTTTGAAAATTCCTGTCACTGCTAATGAAGACATTTTGTTAATCTGTACTTTTTTTCTTTTTTTTTTTTTTTGTAGCCTTTTTTGTCCTGAAAAAAAAGCTATATTTTTCTTTTAACCTGAATTTGATGAATGTCATCAGAGCTGGAAAATCCAAAACATACAGTGAAACTGAATAATTGATGTCAACAGAAGGACCGCCTCTCCAAATGTACAAGCAATTAGTCAGACTTTGGTTAAAATTATTTGTTTTGGTGATCTTCATTTATTTTTTTCCCTGTGAATTAACTTGCACTGATTAATTGTTGACCCAAAAAATAGCATTGTGTGCTAGCAAAATAAATATTGTAAATCTTTTTCACATGGACAAGTTCACAATTCACAGTTACATTTTGCCAAACAAACAACTTTTTTTTATTTATTTTTTTTGTAAAATGATGTGAGTGACTAAATTCTGCCTTTTTGTTTGCATTTTCTGCATTGATGAACTGAGAGCCTGCTAAAAATATTCCATCACCAAAATGGGAAAGTCCCAGAGTAAAATGAGAAGATGTGATATGTTTTAACATATGGAAAAACTGTCTTTATATTATTTGTTTCTATTTTATTTATACTTTTTTCTTTTATTCCTGTTTGTGTAAAGCACTTTGAATTGCCACTGTGTATGAAATGTGCTATGTAACTAAACTTGCCTTGCCTAAATGTCTGCTTTAATAGACTTTTGCTGCTCTTTCTATAGGGTATGTCTCTGAACTTGGAGCCTGATAACGTTGGTGTTGTGGTGTTCGGTAACGACAAGCTGATCAAGGAGGGAGACATCGTCAAGAGAACAGGGGCTATTGTGGATGTTCCTGTCGGAGAGGAGCTGCTCGGACGTGTTGTGGATGCTCTGGGAAACCCCATTGATGGCAAGGTCTGACCACCAGTTCAATCTATGCATCGTACAGTGTTCCCATGAGATGAGTTCCATTACAATGTTAGGGAGTTTCTGGAATATCATGGAATTATGAAAAACTTCTTTTATGCCATAAAATGGCCCTTTCCTCTCAAAAGCAACAAGGAACAGTTAGTGATTATAAGGGACAGACAGAATCTGCAGATGTTTTTTGCTGTTTCTGTGCAGAATTTTTGTAGATCTGCGGGTTTATGTAAAATGAGTTTGGAAGTATTATGACTAAACTTTAATATGTAAAATTAGACTTATTTATTTACGTAGTTTACAATGAAAATCCAATTAGATCCGTTTATTTGGTAAACAAAGTCTACTAAAAGAAAATATTATTTACAAACCATATTGTAAATTAATCATATAAACATTTTCATAGTAGTCAATATTACTGAAATTAATTTTGAAATTAACTGAAAAAATATAAATTTACACACATTTACACAAGTAAATAAATAGACTCAATAATGGGTAAAACATTTGCTGATTTCTGCACATGCAGATTTCATGTGGGCTTAGTGACATTCTGCTGAATGCATGAAAATTAGCATTCTTTCCATTTTAAACATTAAATGTAGTTTTAAACTTGTTTAAATTGAAAACAATATGATCTGAAGGGTTTTATCAAATTGCAGGAAACAGCTTTTCGGGCTGGTTTTGATTTATTTATTTTTTTTATTCAGGTTTTTTTATTTTATTTTAATTTATTTATGGTTTTATCCTGATTTCTTGGGATTATTTCACGTAAGAAACTTGTCTGATAAGAAAAAATGCGCATAAACTATAATTGAAACTAATTTACCGAATAAATTCTAGCATGCGCATCAAAGTCATGTGATTTTGCTTCAACGGATCATGTGATGACAAATGGCGGAGAGTGACAGGGATGTTTGGGTGGATGAATTCCAAACATTTGAAATGTTATATATGAGAAAGAAGTGATCATTAACCTCAGCGTAATGCGCAATTCTTCCAAAAAGTGCAAGCGGAGATGATTTTAAGAGGTTATGACAAACCGTGGGCTATTTTGTGTAACTTTGCATTTTACGTCTACAGGTTCTAAGACGCAACAAAAAAAGGCCTTCTAATGCAGCAACTTTCTAGGACACTTGCTGTTATTTTTAGTGCAAACAGACCATATTTTAAACTGTTTAACATGGTTGCACTCTTCTACTCTACACAATATTTTCATCTGGTGCCAGTTTATCAGGAAGTCATGATTTTGTTCTCTTCGACTTGTTGCTTTATTCGGAAATGTTTTATGCGACTATTCCAGTTTTGCGTATTTTATTTGCAATTTTGGAAGGAAACATGGCTAATGACTCAAGTAAAAAATAAGGTCATGGACCTTCAGCTATTTACTTATTTCAGGAAATTTGACATCTTCACATAGAATGGGAACCCTGGTATTAGCTCCCTCTTATATTGATTGCAGAACATCTTATTGTTTCTTCTTTAGGGACCTCTGGGCTCCAAGGAGCGCAGGCGTGTGGGTCTGAAGGCCCCTGGTATCATCCCTCGTATCTCTGTGAGGGAGCCCATGCAGACTGGCATCAAAGCCGTGGACAGTTTGGTGCCCATCGGCCGTGGCCAGAGAGAGCTGATCATTGGTGACAGGCAGACTGGGTGAGTGCTGCATGCAACTGCACTTGATGGCTGCCTGCTTTCTGTAATTGCATTTGTAAAATTACAACATTGGTGTGTTTTTAAACCGTAAAGGATGCAATTAAGCTTTGATCATGAGACTGGAGTAAAGCAGTCTGAAGAGGAAGCATTAAGTTGCAGTTTTCTACGTTTTCTGACATCAGTTTTATTATTTTAGTCATTTATAATAGTCATTTTGTAGTCCTATATTGCATGCATTAGTTAGCCACTATAAGTATGCAGGCTAATTGCCTTTTGATTGCACATTAAATCTTTCCACTTTTGAATAGTAAGCAAGCAGGACCATCTAGTGCACAGGTGTCAAACTCAGTTCCTGGAGGGCCACAGCTCTGCACAGTTTAGTTCCAACCCTAATTAATCACACCTGATCAAACTAATTGAGTCCTTCAGGCTTGTTTGAAACCTGCAGGTAAGTGTGTTGAAGCAGGGTTGGAACTAAACTGTGCAGGGCTGCGGCCCTCCAGGATCTGAGTTTGACACCCCTGATCTAGTGTGTAAAGCATTTCTGAGCTCACTGTATTTGGTCTTCACATGCTGAAATCAATTATTGCTGAAGTAGTGAAGTGATTGAAATGTAATCATGTTTACCATCAGCATGAAGCTTTGCACAAACTTTCTACCTGTTTAAACATTTTTTTCCAAATGATTTAATTTGTAACCACCAGTTAAACCGCTAAATTAACTTGTAAAACTGAAACTGTAATTGATTTATCTTGTGGATGTGTAGGTTTAGACTGATGGTTATTAATTACACTACACCCTAATATTGTGTTTGTCATGCTATATAATGATTTATTGCTTGCCTATGTTGAATATGGGAAAAATCTCAATCAAAAATAGCTATAGTTCAGTTACTTCCCCTAGTTTTTAGTTTGACTATTTAATTTGGGATTCCTCCAGCAAAACCGCCATTGCCATCGACACCATCATCAACCAGAAGCGCTTCAATGAAGGCACTGAGGAGAAAAAGAAGCTGTACTGCATCTACGTGGCCATCGGTCAGAAGAGATCCACCGTGGCCCAGCTGGTGAAGAGGCTGACAGATGCTGATGCCATGAAATACACCATCGTGGTGTCGGCTACCGCATCTGATGCCGCTCCACTGCAGTACCTAGCTCCATACTCCGGCTGCTCCATGGGGGAATACTTCAGAGACAACGGCAAACATGCACTGATCATCTATGACGATCTGTCCAAACAGGTGAGAGCTGAACGCTGCCGTCACTTTACAACAAACTGTTAAACCTATACTTTTGGAATGCCCTATTTTTAATGTTATCAGAGAATGATTTTTATCTGGAAAGGGTATTAATATCTGCATTATATAAATAAATAAATAAATAAATAATAATACATTTTAATAATATTTTACTGGTTTTGCAATGACCTGACCAGAGAAGCTGATATGGCAAACTTCAATTTCTCTCTTTGCTGTCACTTAAATGCATTGGAGGATGTTAAAATGTTTAAATTTGTGATCCTTTATTGCATTATACAGTGTCCATGACACCTTTAGTAGTTATTATAACTTATTTATTTTTTAAATTTCAGTACGTTGAGGTACATCCAATTGAATTGAGATATATATATATATATATATATATATATATATATATATATATATATATATATATATATATATATATATACACACACACACACACACACAGTGTTTCCTCTAGGGTTTTTTCCAGCAGTGGCGGCAGGACTTTTTTTTTTTTACACAGATCTGCCAACTATTTCAAAGACAAATATTACACGCAGTATTACAAGTCGAGATAGCATTCATGTAATACGAGCATGCAAATCTCTTTGCTTGCGCGCCGATTTTCTCTGTTCGAGCACAGAACTTCTTGCACGCACTCATATTTACACGTTCAAGTGCAGATCTTCTTGTGCGCTCTCCAGTAAGCGCTGCTGAAGCGCGATTTAGTGCGTTTTTCGACATTAACGCGTCCTGAAGTAAAGTGAAACGGCATTAAACTCCAGCAAGATAAAGTCATTGTATGCAGAGCCATTGACCTTTATAAATAAAGTATACTTATGGAAACTGTGTTCATCTTAACTGAAAGCTACGCGGTGTTTGCTAGACTCACCCACCTGTCAGTCAGTCAGTCTGTCAGAGAGTCAGTCAGCATGTCACCTTGAACAATTAGCGCACAGCACTACTACGGTTACAGAAAAGTTTGCGCGGTTTATCTCTAATATGTTTTGGTGCGATTATAATTCGCTATAAAAAACACGACTAAATGTTTTTAAATAAGAAGCTGTAATATAGCCGTGGCGGGATGAATTTTGGCGTGGCGGCCCGCCACGGATGAATGAATGTAGCGGAAACCTTGTATGTATGTATGTATATGTGTATATATATATATATATATATATATATATATATATATATATATATATATATATATATATATATATATATATATATATATATATATATATATATATATATATATATATATATATATATAGTAGGGGGCAGGGCTTTCTTTTGTGCATTCCCTCACAGCAAACTAAAGGCTGATTTATACTTCTGCATCACGTGGATGTGTATAGTCTGGCACTGTTGCATAGCCCTCGCTGTGGCTGACACGCACCTCTCAAAATGTAACTACAAGTCGCAATGACGCGTAGCGCAAGCTTTGTGATTGGTCAGCTTGGTAGCAGTGAAGAGTGTGGGCGGTGCTGAGAGCCGCGAGCCAGATGGAGCGAGTGTTTGTCGAGTGCTGTTAAGGAGCTCTAGATGGAAACTTTTGTTTTGTGTTTAGCTTACGATTAAAGTTGTTGCACGTCCGCCGGTTCCAGCCTCTGAATGAGTTTTAGCTACTTGTACATTTAAGGTAGCGTTCAGAAAAAACAAAACACCCATAAAGAAACATGATCTACTGCCAGCTAGCGTTTCAGAAGTGTTATTGCAGATCAACACAAAGACGCAGAAGTATAAATGTATGACTACATGGAAGGCAGGCACCGTGGGTCACAGCGCTCGCTCGACGCAGAAGTATAAATCCGCTATAACAGTAAGAGGGGTGTGGTTAAGAATTTTGTGGCTGAAGCAGTCAAAATGGTGTCAGTTAGAAAACTACTCGCAAAAGCAAATGGCCTGACTTTGGCAACCATTTGATGCAGTTTCTGATATATGGCCAAAAAGATGAACTTGATAAAATTGGAGGTCTTTCAAAAACATTTATATTAGGAGTTTCTGCATTTTAAAGTTTAGTCTATTTTTCAGTATATGAGTGATTTTTTTTTTTTTTTTATAACTTTAGGATCAAGATATTTAAAGCTTAGTTTTTATTGTTGGTGCAAAACTACGCAATATTAATTTGACCATTAAAAGTTTGTTGCTGAAGAGATTCTTGAAAAATGCTGATTCATCCTGTATTGAAATCTGAAGTCTTTATGAATGAGTTATCGAATCATTCACTGTTATGAGTTTTAAATGATAGAATTTCTAAAAATATACATTAAAGCAAATAAGCCAGAACCTCCTGATATTTCAGTTATTCTAATCTCCAGTTAAAAAAAACGAGACCTGTCCAAACAAGCAATCCTTAAACCTGATGTACCATATCTGATGCTTTCATTTGAACATTTTTATAAATGACAGGAAATTATATAAATGAATAGTTTGATAAATCCAGTATATCTTGAAATTGTCAAATGTAAATCTTGTTTACCTGTTAATTTTACAGTATAAAAATGTGTAACACAGCCTAAATGTGAATGGGGGGGAAAAAAAAAAAGAAAAAGTAACTAGGTTTATTTACTAGCTGATAGTATAAATTGTCAAGTTGTTAGCAAATTGTGTATATTTTTTAGCATAGAAAAAGACCTTTAAAATGTGGTAAGAAGCAAATGTGCACCAAGTTAAAGGTGTCGTTTAATTGATTTACTCCAAGTGGTTAAACCTTTATGAATTTCAGTATCTTTAGTGTACAGCAGAATAAAGAAGTTAAACTTGTAACCATTGACTTTCATATTAGGAATAACAAATACTATGGAAGTCAATGGTTACCGCTTTCCAATATTTTTCTAAGTATCATTTGTGTTAACAGCAAAAATTCATAAAGGTTTAAAATGAGTAAAGGTTGAGTAAATGACAATTTTCAATTGAGTGAACCATCCCTTCAGCATGGACTCCTGATGCAGAAATGATGAATATCTATTTATCTTCTCCTTTCCTCTAGGCTGTTGCCTACCGTCAGATGTCCCTGCTGCTGCGTCGTCCCCCAGGTCGTGAGGCCTACCCCGGTGACGTCTTCTACCTGCACTCCCGTCTGCTGGAGAGAGCAGCCAAGATGAACGACAACTTCGGTGGTGGATCCCTGACCGCCCTGCCCGTCATCGAGACCCAGGCCGGAGACGTGTCTGCTTACATTCCCACCAACGTCATCTCCATCACTGACGGACAGGTGATGCACTGCACAAACACACAAGTGAACGGTTAAGTCTTTTCATGCAGGTTTTCTTGGAGACTCACAATGTTTATAATTTTGCTAGTGCACATTTTAAGTTATTTCAAATTGACTGAAGTTGTAAAAACAACAAACAAACTATAGTTTGCATGCATTTCTGCGTGTCATATTTGGTACATGTGTATTTTTGGTTATATTATTACTTAAATATGGGGCTTTATGCTCGAGGGAGGTGAGAACCTATTTCAATATAAAATTGGCCATCATTGACTGAGAGGCGACACTCTGCGCACACACACACGTGATGTCAAGGGTTTAATCCACACACTGATCTGCTAAATCTTTTCATGCAGATTTTCTTGGAGACTGAGCTGTTCTACAAGGGTATCCGTCCCGCTATCAACGTGGGTCTGTCTGTGTCCCGTGTCGGATCTGCTGCTCAGACCAGGGCCATGAAGCAGGTTTGTTTTCACTTTTGCCAAATACAAAAATCTTAGTTTCGAGTATAAATGCAATCGAGCTAAGTGAAAAGCAGTTCTTTATGGGTTTTCTGGGGAGTCCAACTGTATTAAAATACAGAAACCAAATAATCAAATATTAATAACACAGTTTAAGCTTCATCATATAAATAAGTTGAGTTGGTGCTGGGCAATGATTAATCGCATTCAAAATAAATGTTTGTATAAATGTATATACAAAGTGTGTGTATATAAATACACATGTATGTATATGTTTGAGAATGTTATTGTCCATTAGATACAAAATACATGTATGATACAAATTTAAATTTATATATTATGTATTTAAAATATACATATGTAGTAATAATAATAATTGGATGCAATTGTAATCACAATTAATCTTTGCCCGTCATTAAATTAAACGTAATTCATCTTAATGATAGATTCTTGAGCCCAAATGCTTTAAACACTCCTGAAATGCTCGATGTTGCATACAGTAGTCAACATTTGAAGTGTATAAATTTAGAAAATTGTCCTAAGACAAGAATTGGTGTCGGTCAATAGTATTAGGACCATTTTAATGAAGCGTGGTGATCGGTTTCAAATGCTGACCACTGTATTCACCTTATTCTCCGCGTGTGAGCGGGCGCAGCCATTTGAATCTTTTTGGCTCGAGACTTCCGGTCTCATTCACTTCCTTTCATTTTTAGACGTTAAAAACTGCTCGTTCTGCTGCTTGATGTTGCAAACTGATATTTTCCTATTATATTATTCTGCTTTGTCTGTATAGTCATGCAAGCACTTGTTTGTAGAGCAAGTAGTTTGACCGTTTTCTGCCGTTTATTCCTAGTCATTTCTCTCATAGGCAACTGAATCGGAAGTTCAAAAACAAGCGCACTTCCGCATTGAAGAAAAAGGTCAATATTGACGTGACTTGTGAAGGTGCATATTGCTGAAACTATATATTGTGCAGCAGCCCTATTTGATAGTATGCAATTTCACTCGCACTCCATATCTGCCATGTCAGTTTCAGTTGACCTTCAGTGTGTTGGCTTCATTCACAAACATCGTCTAGTGGCCTCATTGGAGACTGTATAGCACAGGTGTCAAAGCCAGTTCCTGGAGGGCCGCAGCTCTGCACAGTTTAGTTCCAACCCTAATTAAACGTCTGATCAAACTGAGTGCTTTAGGCTTGTTTGATACCTACAGATAGATGTTGAAGCAGGGCTGAAACTAAACTCTGCAGGGCTCCCAAAACTTGACTTCGACACCCCTGCTGTAGAGTGTCCGTCAGATGTTGTACAGAGCTTACCGGTGGTGGTTTGTTGTTGTGCAGGTGGCTGGTACCATGAAGCTGGAGTTGGCTCAGTATCGTGAGGTTGCTGCTTTCGCTCAGTTTGGTTCAGATCTGGACGCCGCCACACAGCAGCTGCTGAACAGAGGAGTGAGACTCACTGAGCTGCTCAAGCAAGGACAGTACTGTAAGTGCAAGCAAATCTCAGGCTTTGACCAAGTTGCATTTAAGACATTAAGACCATTATGAATAAAATGTTAGACTTATAAAGGGCTAAACGATAAGGATTTTTAAAATTATAATTTGTTTAATAATAATTGAAAGTAACTTTTAGTAACCCAACACTGCCTGTATGTTTTTAACTTAATGTTTTGTCTCCATAAAGCTCCCATGGCCATTGAGGAGCAGGTGGCAGTCATTTACGCTGGTGTAAGAGGACACTTGGACAAGATGGAGCCCAGCAAGATCACCAAATTCGAAAAGGCCTTCCTTCAGCACGTCCTCAGCCAGCACCAGGATCTGCTTGCAGCCATCAGGTGACACTTTATAGATGATTCCGCATTTAAAAAGAGAACTCTTGAACCAACTTTAAAACTCAATGCTGCTTTTTTCCATCTTTGTTTTATTTTTTTAGGAGCGACGGTAAGATTTCAGAGGCCTCTGACGCAAAACTCAAGGAGATCGTGCTCAACTTCCTCTCAAGCTTCGAGTAGTTTGTTTCCTGTATCGCTAATGTTTTGTTCATGTTTGCATAGTGCTTCTGCTTAAATTTATACAAACCCTGAAGAAATTCAAGTGGCACTTGATCCTCAATGTACAGAAATCTCCTAACCGAGAATAAAGTGTTCCCAACTCCATCTCTGCCTCTGTTTGTCATTAACTATAAATGAACCCTTAATTAGGCGACGTCAATAGAGCATGTATAGTTTGCCTAGTTTTAACTTTCAAGTTATTCTTCAGTTTTCATTATTCAATGCCTTTAGACTAGTGGCTTGTAGCAGATTTGACTTTTATTTGTACTTCTCCAAGGGCAGCTACTACCAAGTTTATTACTTGTTAATGTTTATCAGTATTTGAATTATAGACTCCACGCTGTAAAAAATGCTGGGTTCCCCATAATCGATTTGTTGGGATGACATATAGGAGTTAAGCTAACCTATTAGTTTACAAATTTGAGTGGATTAAACAAATTGTCCCAAAAAAAAAAAAAAGAATTTTAAGCCATTTGAACAAACGTGTTTTTTTTTTTTTTTTTTTGAGTGCATAAGACATTGAAGGTTGTTGTTTTGTAAATGTTGGGTTAAAAAAAAAAAGGTTTTTCTTTTTCTTTCCTTGGTTTGGCAGTTTTTGGATATAAAGTGTTTTATTGCAGCTATCTCCTTTTATTTTTTTTAACAATTATACTGCCATTCTAGTAGTTTTGTAAACCTACAAGATTTATTCACAAATACCGAGTTCTTGTGAAGTGTTTTTATGGCATTAAAGTTCTCATAAAATTACTGAGGCACCAGGGGGGCGCGAGAGTTTGAGGTGTGCACGCGAGTAAATTAAGATGACGATTTTTATGCGTTCACTGGAGTGAATAGGATTAACATCGGTTCCACACCTCTGTGAAGTTGGCACCCCAAGTGTTTATTTTAACAGCACAAATCCAGCACAAACGAATGACACCAGTTTGGTGTGATTTAGACAACCTGGGGTGGAGAGTGACGTCACGCTCCTGAAATATTTTAATTATATCTAAACAACGAAAATAGATGGTGTTTGTTTTAACGGCACAAATCGAGCACATACGACCTGTGCTGATTTGAAGTCATTTGAGCAACATGGGGTGGAAGGTGACGTCACACGGTCAAACAAATAATGCTAATATCTCAGACCCCAAACCAGCACAAACGTTCGTTTTTGCGGCACAAATCAGCACAAACGTAGCACAAACGAATGGCATAGTTTTGGGGTTTATTTGTTTTTTTGGGGTGCCAACTTCATGGAGGTCAGTTCCACAGCTAACTATCAGGCACCTGTAGAGTTTATGCGTTCAAGTAAAATATATGCAAATAAAATGGAGCGGGTGCTTTTTAAAATGAATGACGGTGAATGAAAGTCAATCCGGTGAGCGTCTGACAAAAAAGTGCCCTTCTGAATCAAATCAGCAAGACGCCCTTCTGGATCTTTCACTTACTTTGAAGAGGTACAGACTACCTTTACATGGACATCAGTAATAGTTATTTGCCTTCATCTAAATAAGACAATAATATAATTAAGGTGTTACTGAAGTGCTTTTTGAATGTTGCGTCACCAGGCTATCCACGTTTCCTGCAGAGTCTCATGTCATTTCGGGTGTTTCATCTTTAATTTTTCAACTTTAACTGCAGTTCGGCACTTTCACTCATGAATATTTCATTCATGCCCCCATGACAAACTGGGGTATTAGACCTAAATATTTAGTAAGGACTGGTGGAAGATGTTTTAATGGGATTTGATAGCGCACGCCAAATAGAAAGAAAAAAACGTCCGCATTCTGTGATCAGTGTTGCCAGATGTAGCTGACTGATTCTAGCCCAAAAGCTATCCAAAACCTGCCGAAATGCAAATTCAAAACCGGCCAATCTGGCAACACTGTCGTCATATGTGTGTGTGTGTGTGTTGTCCTTTACTTACAGCCTTGTCTGTGCTTCTTGTCGCAAAAGCAGCGAAAAGTCCTACATGACCATAATAGTTTGATTACGTGAGTGAAATTGGACACTTGTGGTTTGAAAACCCCTGCTGTAGTTAACCCTACTAGATTCAATCAGCTGAACTACAGAAGGTGTAAAGTTAATTTTAACAAATAAAATTTCAGTAATATAAAAAGTTGTATATTAATTGAATGAACAAATAATTATCTGTTGTATTAACTGGTTAATTCTATACTCCATGTATGAACTGAGCCCAAATAAGGTGTTATTGGTAATTCTTTGCAGTATATTAAATAGAAGTCCGGCAAGATTTCATACTGGCTATCAGCAAATAATGAAGACCTTGTCTGCCCTTAAAGGTGTTTCTCAACCACATTCCTGGAAGACCACCAACACTGCATGTTTTGGATGTCTCCTTTGTCTGGCACAGCCTTTACAGCTCTTTCAGTCTCTGCTGGTGATCTGAATCAGGTGTGCTTGGTTAAGGAGACATGGAAATTGTACAGAGTTGGTGGTCCTCCAGGAACATGGTTGAGAAACACTCTTACAGTAAGTGGGTGGATTCCAGACTAAAAAGCTCATCCCAGTGCCCTAATTCTACAGAGGGTCCCTCTGAGGGGATTCGAGCAAAGAGATGAGCCCTTCTGAGTTAAGTGCAGTGTGAGCAGCTAAACAACTTCCCTGCTCAAAGAATAAAAGGCCTAAAGTGTCCATCAGTTGTATTTTTCATTCTAAAGGGCCCTTTGAAGTGGCCAGTTTTGATCACTTTGTTTTGTAATGACACTTAAATATGGCAGCCATGAAATAATTAAACATATAGGCTATATACATATACTGTATAAAATCTTTTTCCCTTCGGATGGCGATATATCTGGTTTGGAAGGCGCAGACAGAGTAGGTCAGGTAAGGTCAATTCAAAGTCATTATATTGCAGTTCACAAATTCCACCACTAGAGACACTCAAGTGAAGCTGCTCCTGTATAGTATTCGTTTCATTACTTCTCCACCAGATGGAGACTGTTCACTTCAAAACACAAACAAAGTAATGTCTTTCTGTTTTTTCCCCCTTTTTTCAATTCTTGACGCATTTAAAATGAGGGATGCCCTTTTTTCATTTTGATTTCTTATGTACATTTATGTATCACTGACTAACTTTTGTGTGACTGTTGCATATGCTATCTTACAATGTATGATTGCCAGTTATGCTACAATATTACAAAAAACAACTACTGATGGCAATGCTCATTTCTTATAAAACAGATGCGTCCTGCAGGAGCTGGATATTGTTTGGCTAAAGGTTGCTAAAGCATTCAATGTCATTTAGCTTCATTAGGTAATAGCATTTATAAAAGACCCTTGAATTTTGAAAACAATCATAAAAACGAGCGCACTTCCGCATTGCAGAATAAAGCCAATAATAAATGTTTTAAGTTTTCTTTAACATTTACAGAAATCTTTCATTGTCCTATGATAATAAACATAAAGTGTTTGCAATTACACCAGAGAAAATCATTTTTGTTTCCTCAGATAATCCTCTTTTGATGTGAAAGGACATTTAATAAGTCATTTTCCCACTATGAAGAGGCTTTTGTGCAAAGCAAAGGTCCCATGAATACAAATAAGCAAATAAAAAAAATATTTTTAAAGGTTCTTTACATTTACTAATTTTTTTTAGCCATAAAACTTACTTTAAAAAAAGTCACATTGGTTTTAAGTCAATATACAGTTGAAGTCAGAATTATTTGCCCCCCTGTTTATTTTTGTCCCCAATTTTTGTTTAACCGAGAGAAGATATTTTCAACACATTTCTAACCATAATAGTTTTAATAACTCATTTCTAATAACTGATTTATTTTATCTTTGCTATGATGACCGTAAATAATATTTGACTAGATATTTTTCAAGACACTTCTATACAGCTTAAAGTGACATTTAAAGGCTTAACTAGGTTAATTAGGTTAACTAGGCAGGTTAGGGTAATTAGGCAAGTTATTGTATAACGATGGTTTGTTCTGTATTCTATTGCAAAAAAAAATTTACCTAAAGGGGCTAATAATTTTGTCCTTAAAATGGCTTTTAAAAAAATAAAAACTGCTTTTATTCTAGTCGAAATAAAAGAAGTAAGGCTTTCTCCAGAAGAAAAAAATATTATCAGACATACTGTGAAAATTTCCTTGCTCTGTTAAACATCATTTCGAAAATATTTAAAAAAGAGAAAAAAAGGGGAGCTGATAATTCTGACTTCAACTGTATGTCAAGAAACTTTTAATAAATATAAAAAGAGCCATGTAGCAACCTAAGAACCCTAAAAATACACCCTTTTTTCAGCAAGCAACCTTTATTTTTAGGAGCACACACACCTCCGGCATCTTAGTAAGCTCATGTTTGTATGGTGTTTTATATCCGCTTACATAATCTACTGTAGAAACACACACACAGAGCTTCCAGCATCTGTTAAAGTGCCACTGCATGCTCTGTTCTCTCGACACAATCAAACAGCTGGATCCAATTACTGACATTTACAAAAATCAAAGCACAACATGTCTTTAAAAGAATCTTTCTGTAAAGTCTGGAGGAGCACATGCTTGGATTGTATCGTGGTAAGTGTATTTCAATCATCTGTAATCTAAAAATGGTTCTTGTGTGGATCTTTACAGTTCTGGTTGGAACAAAATCACTCTGCACCTTTTCTTAAAGGTCCCGTGAAGTAGTTTGAAATGTGCATTTTTTTTATTCAATGTTTGACGTAATCTCTACTAAAACATGAAGACAGGGCAGGGCATAAAGCAGCTCCTCCCCTTTATAAAAAACAACCAATAGCATTTGGTTTTTCAAAATGAAAAGCAAGTGAGAAGCGTCTTGAAGGGGGCAGGGCATGTCAGATACTAGAGAGCATTTAATATGAAAAATAAAACTATGGAATATAAAAAATAAGGCTTCCCTTTTTAGGATTTCTGAAGAAACCACTGTTTTGACTGTCCTTTATATTGTATGTGTATGTACAATACCTGACAAAAGTCTTGTCACCTATGCAAGTTTTAGGAACAACAAGTAATAACTTCTAGTTGATCATTTAGTATCAGAAGTGGCTTATATGAAAGATGCCAAGCGTTCTTGCAGGACTCCCAGAGTTCATCAAGATTCTTTGGATTCATCTTCAATGCCTCCTCCTCCATCTTTCCCCAGATATGCTCAATAATGTTCATGACTGGTGACTGGGCTGGCCAATCCTGGAGGACCTTGACCTTCTTTGCTTTCAGGAACTTTGATGAGGCTGAAGTATGAGGAGCGCTATCCTGCTGAAGAATTTGCCCTCTCCTGTGGTTTGTAATGTAATGGGCAGCACAAATGTCTTGATACCTCAGGCTGTTGATGTTGCCATCCGCTCTGCAGATCTCTCACACGGCCCCAATCTGAAACTCCCAACCATGATTTTTCCTTCACCAAACTTGACTGATTTCTGTGAGAATCTTGGGTCCATGCGGGTTCCAATAGGTCTTGGAATTTGTGATGATTGGGAGGCAGTTCAATTGTTGATTCATTGTAAAAATCGACCTTCTGCCACTTTTCCAAATGATCAACTAGAAGTCAAGTTATTATTTGTTGCTCTTACAACTGGGATCCACGACAACACTTTTGTCAGGTAGTGTAGATGCATTTATTTATGTATCGTAATTGCAATTTTTATTATTATTATTTCTATTATTTTTGTTTTATTTTCTTTAGTATGTTAAAAGTTTCTAAAAGTGAATAAAGACAGTGTTTAAAAACAGAAATGTGGTTGTCAAAACAAAACTATTTAGTACCAAAAAAAAATTCTGCTATTGTTACGACTCAAAACATCCTATAATCCTCTAGAGTACCCATTGTATTCTCAAGACTGAGTTTATTCTTTATTGGGCCACAGGAGATGTTATATAGCAGCGGGATACAGTTCATGAGCTTATATGATCACACACACACGTCCACTGATCTCCCATGAGGAAAACACTCCGCTGCTGTGTTTACACACATGTGCAAAAGCTCTGATGTTATTATGTCCCGTGGTAGGACTTCCTGATATCACAAACACACTTTTGGCACGAGGACTCGGAAGGTCTGATGTTGGAAAGCATGTGTGTGTGTGTGTGTGTGTGTGTGTGTGTGCATTTATAAAGCAGACGGGATGCTCAGGATGAACGTGATTCATTCCAGAGGAGGTTTAATGGTGAATTCATGTCTGAGAATCTAGACATCAGCAAACGTGGATAACTGAGGGTTCAGGATTAATCATAATAACTAAAGAGAGACAGATATTAAACTCACTTCTTAGAACAGAAGCAGATCTACAATTACGCTAAATGGCTTGCAAGTTGTAATTTCTTGTTTATTATTATACCATTTGTCGGTTTTATTGCATCGCTGTTATTATTATTTTATTGGAAAGTTTGATGTTTATTTGTAATTGTGAAATTTGTGATTTTTTTATTTAATTTTAATTGTGATTAAAGATTTTTTTTTTTACTGTGGTTATAAGATAAAGATATACCATATATATATACAGGCAGTGCAGAATTATTAGGCAAATGAGTATTTTAACCACATCATCCTCTTTATGCATGTTGTCTTACTCCAAGCTGTATAGGCTCGAAAGCCTACTACCAATTAAGCATATTAGGTGATGTGCATCTCTGTAATGAGAAGGGGTGTGGTCTGATGACATCAACACCCTATAACAGGTGTGCATAATTATTAGGCAACTTCCTTACCTTTGGCAAAATGGGTCAAAAGAAGGACTTGACAGGCTCTGAAAGGTCAAAAATAGTGACATATCTTGCAGAGGGATGCAGCACTCTTAAAATTGCCAAGCTTCTGAAGCGTGATCATCGAACAATCAAGCGTTTCATTCAAAATAGTCAACAGGGTCACAAGAAGCGTCTGGAAAAACCAAGGCGCAAAATAACTGCCCATGAACTGAGAAAAGTCAAGTGTGCAGCTGCCAAGATGCCACTTGCCACCAGTTTTGCCATATTTCAGAGCTGCAACATCATTGGAGTGCCCAAAAGCACAAGGTGTGCAATACTCAGAGACATGGTCAAGGTAAGAAAGGCTGAAAAACGACCACCACTGAACAAGACACACAAGCTGAAACGTCAAGACTGGGCCAAGAAATATTTCAAGACTGATTTTTCCAAGGTTTTATGGACTGATGAAATGAGAGTGAGTCTTGATGGGCCAGATGGATGGGCCCGTGGCTGGATCGGTAAAGGGCAGAGAGCTCCAGTCCGACTCAGACGCCAGCAAGGTGGAGGTGGAGTACTGGTTTGGGCTGGTATCATCAAAGATGAGCTTGTGGGGCCTTTTCGGGTTGAGGATGTTGAGTCAAGCTCAACTCCCAGTCCTACTGCCAGTTTCTGGAAGACGCCTTCTTCAAGCAGTGGTACAGGAAGAAGTCTGCATCTTTCAAGAAAAACATGATTTTCATGCAGGACAATGCTCCATCACACGCGTCCAAGTACTCCATAGCGTGGCTGGCAAGAAAGGGTCTAAAAGAAGAAAAACAATTGACATGGCTTCCTTGTTTACCTGATGTGAACCCCATAGAGAACCTGTGGTCCATCATCAAATGTGAGATTTACAAGGAGGGAAAACAGTACACCTCTCTGAACAGTGTCTGGGAGGCTGTGGTTGCTGCTGCACGCAATGTTGATGGTGAACAGATCAAAACACTGACAGAATCCATGGATGGCAGGCTTTTGAGTGTCCTTGCAAAGAAAGGTGGCTATATTGGTCACTGATTTGTTTTTGTTTTGTTTTTGAATGTCAGAAATGTATATTTGTGAATGTTGAGATGTTATATTGGTTTCACTGGTGAAAATAAATAATTGAAATGGGTATATATTTGTTTTTTGTTAAGTTGCCTAATAATTCTGCACAGTAATAGTCACCTGCACACACAGATATCCTCCTAAAATAGCTCAAACTAAAAACAAACTAAAAACTACTTCCAAAAATATTCAGCTTTCCTCATAATTCTGCACTCCCTGTATATATATATATATATATATATATATATATATATATATATATATATATATATATATATATATATATTTATACAATAGTTCTGTCTGGTTCTCGAATCTAATTGGCTGATGGCCATGCGATATTCCTGTAATAACAGCACTCGTACAGCCTCCTCAATCTTCTGTATTGCTCCGCCCACATAGAGTAACAGCAGATCAACTACTTTTGAGGCTTTTTTTAGTAGACAATGTAGTTATTTAGATTGCAACTATTTATCAAGATAGTGCCTTTATAATTTAAATATTTATAATTTCAGAGATTCGGTGCATTGGCGGCCATCAGCCTGTCATACTGAGCAGAGAAAAGACGATTGACGTTCTGCCACAAGGTGGCAACAGAGACCACATAATAAGTCCTAAGAGGAGAAAAACTCAACGTAAATTTAAAAAACACAGCTAAACAAATCATTATTTAACAGGTAAGTGACATTCTAAGTCGATCTCTCTCTTTTGTATGTTGTAGTGCTGTACTTATACCATAGTAATCTGGTAGAGTTTGCTTTGTTTTTTTCGGGGATCTCTGTAGACTGATGACATTTCATGCCGTTCAGCCTTATAATCTTAAAATGCCAGCAAAATGACCAGTTTTGTCATCACTTTAGATATTACGCTAGAGAATCATTCAAACACTAGTGATGTTGGTAAATTAGCAATGGTTTCTGCTGTTCTGACGTCACCTGCAGATGTGAATGAAAGGCGGAAGAAAGTAGTTCCTACAAAAGGGTTTTTTAGACTCTCCGTGTTTGATTTTCTTTTTTATACACACAATTATGCCGTTGAACTGTTGTATAAATGCAATATCACACGAGTAGCAGTGCGATATGGTTGCATATCGACATGGCTGGGAGGCGTGCATGGGCTCAAGGCCACAGGCCGAGTGCCTTAGTGCCCCCCACCAGAGACGATATAGAGCCATATTGCAATGTGATATTGCGTTTATACAACACTTCGATGGCATAATTGTGTATATAAAAAAGAAAATCAAAATCATTCTTTTGTATGAAACACTTTCTTCTGCCATTCCTTCACATCTGCAGCTGATGGCCAGAACAGCAGAAACCGTTGCTACTTCCCACATGTCACTTTAGAACGAATGTTAGTATTTGAATGATTCTCTTGCATAATGTCTAAAGTGATGACTAAACAGGTGATTTTGCTGACATTTTAAGATTATAAGGCTGAACGCCATGAAATGCCATCAGTCTACAAAGATTTCCCAGAATTTCTCTGTTGCTATCGGGATTTCGCAAAAATTAACCCCAAAAAAGCCAAAGCGGCGCAAACACTACCAGATTACTATGGTATAAATACAGCACTACATTATACAAAAGAAAAAGATCGACTTAGAATCACTTAGAGTCACTTACCTTTTCTATAATGATTTATTCAGCTGTAGAAAACGCTGTTTTTCTCCCTCTAAGGCAGGGATGTCAAACTCAATTCCTAAAGGGCCGGAGCTCTGCACAGTTTAGTTCCAACCCTAATTAAACACACCTGATCAAACTAATTGAGTCCTTCAGGCTTGTTTGAAACCTACCAGTAAGTGTGTTGAACAGGGTTGGAACTAAACTGTGCAGGGCCCTCCAGGAATTGAGTTTGACATCCCTGCTCTAAGGACTTATAATGTGGTCTCTGTCGCCATCTTGTGGCGGAACGTCAACCGTCTTTCCTCTGCTCAGTATGACAGGCTGGCTGCTGACATGCTGTATCTCTGAAATGATAATTTTTTTTTACAAAAGGCACTACCCTTATTAATAAACCTCAAAAAAAAAAAGCCTCAAAAGTTCATTATGTTGTCCAATATTTGTCAAACTATAGTGAGTTTATTGCTCTGCTTGTCTCTCTATGTGGGCGGAGTAATACACAGGGGTGAAGAGGCTGTACAAGTGCTGTTATTGCAGAATATTGCACGGCTATCAGCCAATCAGATTCGAGAACCAGACAGAACTGTTATATACTGTATAAACCATAAGCTGTAGTTTTATCACTATACACAGTTAACGTTAACTACCTTTCATGTTTTTATACTCTCACCTTCATGTTTCAATGAATAGTCACATCTAATATTTTGGATCATTTACTTAAAATATGTGTTTTTATACATCGATTCCTTAAAACATTATTTATTTTTTAATCTCATCTTGAAAAAACAATAGCATGTTTATATTTTATTTTATTATATTATTTAACTATTAAATACATATTTTTAAATGCATTTGAAAATCATATTTCAAATTTTTTTTGTAAAAATACATTTACGCTAATTTTATTTTAATATTCTGAAATATATTTGAAAGCATTACATTTTTACGAATTATTTTATTAATTGGATTAATTCAACTTTTTTTTACCTATTTCTTGCCATTTTAAAATATATTTTGGTACATGATGGTTAAGTCAAATTAAAAAAAATTATTACTTTTTCTAAGTTACTTAAAAAGTAAAAGAACAGTGTGAACATTCTGCTAAACATCTCCTTTTATCCTCCACATATGAAAGAAGGTCAAACAGGTTTAAAAAGCCCCGAGGGTGAGTGAATAACTTCACATGTAAAATATTCCTAGAAATAAAACACACAAATGCATTGGCACTACAAACAGGTTCAGCTCCTTTAAATGTGCTTTCCAGACAGAAGATCATCAGAACATTATATCGAGGCCATATTTTTTTTGTTCTATTGCTGTTTATCGCCGAGATGAAAGCTTTAAACGGTGGAATCGGTCAGGATGGAGCAACCGTCTGGAAAACTGCTCTGTTTCCTCTGTTTTTGCTTCACTTTCTGTGAAAGCCATTATCTATGTGACATTATGCACGCACATACACTATATAATGATTCACACACAGACACACACACCAGGTCATTTCCTTTCCATGGTAAAGCAAGACGATCCTGTCACAAGTTTTTTTTCACTTCACAACTGTCTAAACTAAGCAATCATGACAAACTGTACCACTTGAAAGCTTCAAATTGAAGATTAAGATGGAGATCAATAAGCAACAGTTTGTCTTTTTATCAATTTGTGACAAGGATACTCATCAGAGCTGTACAACATTACTTTTTGCCACATCAATCCACATGTAAAATAAAATAAAAACGTTTTTTAGAAGTCATATTGGAATCAAATACCACCCCAGACTAATTTGTTGTCTACTTTACAAATATTGTCAAAAGCATGAAAAATATAGTTGATATCACTCAAAACATACACAGAAATTAGAGGCGCCCTCATTTGATCAACAATGTCATCTGGTGGTCATGTTTGGTACTGCACCCAAACAAGATATTACTGAAAGCTCATTTTTTGAGATATCAATTTTAAATTTGGATTATAATTTGTTCAGATCTTCAGCTTTGATTTCCTGTCAATTGTAGGCTGAACATGTTCTATAAAATATATGTTTTTATACTTAATATAAAAACAAATAGGCAACGTGGTGGCGCAGTGGGTAGCACGTCCGCCTTACAGCAAAAAGGTCGCTGGTTCGAGCCTCGGCTGTGTCAGTTGACATTTCTGTGTAGAGTTTGCATGTTCTCCCCGTGTTGCCGTGGGTTTCCTCAGGGTGCTCCGGTTTCCCCCACAGTCTAAAGACATGTGGTACAGGTGAATTGGGTATGCTAAAAATTAACCATGGTGTATGAGTGTGTGTGAATGTGTGTATGAATGTTTCCCAGTGATAGGTTGCGGCTGAAAGGGCATCGGTTGCCTAAAAAAAAATGCTGGATAACTTGGCGGTTCATTCTGCTGTGGTGACCCCAGATTAATAAAGGGACTAAGCTGAAAAGAAAATGAATGAATGAATAATGACAAATACATTTATTGTTTTATTTTCACAAACGTAAAGGCACATAACTTTTGTTTTGACTTTTTAAAGTTTCTTCACTTCAACTAAAATCTGACTAGTGTCTACTTTAAAATAAGACCAAGCTTAAATTGTCAAAAGTATGAAAAATATGGTTGATATCACTCAAAACATACACAGAAATTGGGGGCGCCCTTGTATGGTTAACAATGTCATCTGGTGGTCATGTTTGGTACTGCACCCAAACAAGATATTACTGAAAGCTACATTTTTTGAGATATCAATTTCAAATTTGGAATATAATTTGTTCAAATATTTAGCTTTGACTTTGGGGAAAGGGAGTGTCGTGTACAAAAGTAAAGAGCAGGGAATTGTTGTCACAGACGAAAGTGAAGAGCGGGGTGCGCGTGAGGAGGTGGGATCGTTAAAATGAGGTGCCGGATCAGATTTCAGAGGTGCCGGAGCTGGATCCGTCTTGTTTCTGGTACAAATTAAGCCCTGTTCATATCCCTCAAAACATACACAGACATTGGGGGCACCCTTATATGGTCAACAATGTCATCTGGTGGTCATGTTTGGTACTGCACCCAAGCATAATATCTAAGTTTTTTGAGATATCAATTTCAAATTTGGAATATATTAGGTTCAGATATTCAGCTTTGATTTCTGTCAATTGTAGGCTAAAACAGGTTTTGTAAAATATATGTTTTTTACTTAATATGATAACATATATTGTTTTATTATTTTCAAAAACCTAAAGGCATAACTTTTGTTTTGTTTTTTTAAACTTTTTTTCACTTCAGTTAAAATCTGACATCTGTCTTCTTTAAAATGACAACAAGCCTAAATCTATGCACCAAAACGCTGAAGATTGGCAATTATTACTGTCTCTCCCACATCCAGGAGAATTATGGTGTGGAGAAGCCCCAAAAAAGCATACAACCCAGACTGTTGATGCTCAGAGTGAAGCATGGGGGTGGATCGGTGATGGTTTGGGCTGCAATATCATAAGATTCCATAGGCCCAAATACTTGTGGCATTCCCTAATACTAGATTCCCTAATAATGCTAGATGGGTGTGTCACTGCCAAGAACTACCAAACCATTCTGGAGGCCCACGTGCACCCAATAGTTCAAACATTGCATCCTGAAGCCGGTGCCGTGTATCAGGATGATAATGCACAAATACACATAGCAAGACTGGTGACAGAGTGTTTGATAAACATGAAAGTGAAGTTGAATATCTCCCATGGCCTGCACAGTTACCCGATCTAAATATTATTGATCCACTTTGGGGTGTTTTGGAAGGAAATGTTTTCCTTCAACAGCATCACATACTGTAGTGACCTGGCCCCTATTCTGCAAAAAGAATGGCTCAAAATCCCTCTGGCCACTGTGCAGGACTTGTATCTGTCATTCCCAAGATGATTTAATGCTGTATTGGCCGCAAAAGGAGGCCCTACACCATGCTAATAAATTACTGTGGTCTAAATCCAGGCATTTCAATTTCATTTTCAACAATATTCATTCATTCATTCATTTTCTTGTCGGCTTTGTCCCTTGCGGGGTCGCCACAGCGGAATGAACCGCCAACTTATCCAGCACGATTTTACGCAGCGGATGCCCTTCCAGCCGCAACCCATCTCTGGGAACTTCCACACACACATTCACACTCATACACTACGGACAATTTAGCTTACCCAATTCACCTGTACTGCATGTCTTTGGACTGTGGGGGAAACCGGAGCACCCGGAGGAAACCCACGCGAACGCAGGGAGAACATGCAAACTCCACACAGAAACGCCAACTGACCCAGCCCAGCCGAGGTTCGAACCTGCGACCCAGCGACGTTCTTGCTGTGAGGCAACAGCACTACCTACTGCGCCACTGGGTTGCCATTTTCAACAATATATAATAATAATAATAATAATAATAATAATAATAATAATAATAATAATAATAATAATAATAATAATAATAATAATAATAATAATATTTGTTTATTTTTTACACATTAGTACATTTTCATTTTGGGTGAACTATCCCTTTAAAGGGTTAAGATCTAAACACACACGTGATTTTTTTCTCTACCGGACATCATGCGACCATTAGCTCATTACAGTGATGATGTCAGTGTTTTGAGGCTGGTTGTGTTTATCTGATAGTGATTTACCTGCACTATTTGACCCCTTCATCCTACACAGACTAAATCTTCAGCGTCAGTCCACCTGGAGCCCAGACAGTCTCGCAGAAAAGTCATGCCCAATATATCCCCCATTTTACACCTTTGTTATTCATAATAGCAGACCTCTGTGTTGCACCAGAACTTTTTCCCCCTTTGTTCACTCCAGGTAAACATTACCAGCGTGTTTAGTTGTTTGACGTGCTTTCTAGCATTCCTGGAAATTGCCGTTAGGAGGTACACGTCTCCTCTGCTGATGCCAGTGTTACAAACACAGCGATCCAGATGTCTGTGGAGCTGGAACTGAGCGTGGAATGAACGTCAGTGTGTTTGGGTTAAAGGATAATAAGAAACCTGTTCGAGGCTTCTGGGGTTTCAGTGGTGAAGCTTGATGATGGAGATGAAGGTGCTTTACTATTAAATGCAAAAGCAGAATTCGACAGCCCAGATTCATAAAAGCATTCTTGGGAATAAAATTATTTTAACAGCTAATTTAATGATGGAAAACAATTATATGGGGTTTTCAAAAAATATCGGATTTGCTGTCCTTCAATGTCAACAGTCTGCAAAGTTGTTAACCAAAAAAAGTGCATGATAGATAATGACATTGTCTCTCAAAAGAATAAGTCTGCTCTGAATCGTCTTAGCGAGTAATTGTATTTTCGATTTGCACTGCTACCGATTTATGTCAACACAATTATAATAATATATTTGCATAACCCCGCCTGCCTGATACATACATCGTTTCAGACACAAAAAGGCCAATCAAAACAGATTTGGCCTCAGTGTTGCCAACTTACAAATTTTGTTCCTAGATTTAGCAACGTTTTATTTTTCCAAAACCCACCAAATAGCAAATTTAGCAATTTTTACAATTCATTTGGCTACTTTTAGCACATTAAAAAGAGACTCAAATCAAAAAAAGAGCAGTAGTGACAAAAGCAAACCGCGAGTAGGCTACAGGATGGGAGGAAAAAAACTGAAAAAAAAAATTGCAAATTTGTGATCTTTGTTTGGGATCTATTTTCTCTGCTAAAATAGACCAAACAGTCATTATTTCATCAAAAATATAAGCGACTTAATATTATTAACTTGTTTGTTGAACTGTCATATGAAATCAGTGTCACATTTTCAATCGTGAGGTGATGGTAAATTAAGTGATGGTCGATTGTCAGCTCTCTCGATCGTCAGGTCGTGTGATGTATGTTGCTGAACAATATTCAAATGTTATAAATATAAAAACACTACGTTTTCAAAATTAACTGCAGTATATCAGTTTAGTTTATTTGTGTGTGCTGCGCTCATAGACTTTAGAAAACGGTGCTCATTTGTTTGATTTCTCCTCGAGAATCTGCGCAAGCCTCAAAAGTTTAAGGTCCTTGTACCCTGACTGAGTCCGAAACTGTCGTATTCATTTTTTCATATTTGTCATTTGGTGGCTCTCAACTGTCAAAAACACTCCTCAAAATATTTGCTACCGATTCAAAAAATGCAGAAAATCGAACCATCTGAATTAATTTTTATGACGGACAGAAATTGCAGAGGCTGCAAACGTATAAAACGTGAGGTCGTGTTTAGTTTAGTTTAGTTAAAGCTTTCCTTTAGTTTTTGTGAAATACATGCACGCACGCAGCCACGCACACACAAACATGTTTAAATACATTTATGTTGTTAATAAATAAATAATTGTTGTTGTAACATTGTTGTACCAGCAATATCTCCAAGTTTTGTTTTTCACTGTAAAAATGTAATGATTTGCCAATGCAAAGAGAGTACCGCCACCTTTTTCCCCCACTTCATGCACTGATTATAACACAAACAAATCATCCTCCTGGCGACTTTTTTTTTTTTTTGTCAAAAGCGCTACTGATAATAATAATAATAATATTAATAATAATAATGAGGGCCTAAAAATTATAGGTTAAGAACCCCTGGATTAGAGCATTCATACCACACACAGAAGCAGCTAGAATTTCAGCACCGGGTCTATTATTGCACCGCTACTTATGCTCAATTCAAGAGTTCATACTTAGATATTGGCAGGATTGGCATGCTGTTCCAGGAGAGAACTGAGCTATTTACTGTAGGTTTGGATTAAGCTGATTTATTGATGTTTGCAGATGAGAGACCAGCCGTGATCAATCATATCACATGCTTCTCTCGAAATTAGTTTATAAAACTTTACTTAAATTACCAATGTATTGATAATGAGCAAAAACACTGGATGACAGTAAAAGTAGCAAATTTTCCCAATGAGTGCTTTAATAATATCCACTGATTTTAAATAGTCAATCGAATGAATTTAAATGATTAAAACAATATAACAAATATTCCAAAACCAAATATTCCAAAACCAAACTTCACGCAATGACGCCATAGCGTCATTTAGCAACAAATTATACCTTCTTAGCAACTTCCTCTGAAAATTAGCTGGCAACAATGCTTGGCCAGCTGACCAATCAGAGCAGAGTTGGCATCTAGGGGGGAGGGGCTTGTGAACTGATTCAAATGAACCGTATTGAAATCACTGCAAAATGATTCTGAATTTTCAGAAAAAAATTGCAATGATTTCAGATCTTAGATGCATTTAATGTCAAATCTAATTAAGATGTTTAATTTTTTTTATATGTTTTCTTGTTTATTATCTACAAAAATTGGTTAATAATAAGATATATTTCATAAATATAATGTAAACTACCTGACAAAAGTCTTGTCGCCTATCCAAGTTTTAGGAACAACAAATAATAACTTGACTTCTAGTTGATCATTTGGTATCAGAAGTGGCTTATATAAAAGGCAAAAGCCTCTAGATTACACTTATTTGACCAAAATAAAATATGATCATGCCTTGATTTTGAATGATTTAATTAGGACAGTAAGGTCTGACTCTGCTTAGACAAAAGTCTTGTCACTAAACAGAAAAAATGTCCAGTATAGAATATAAAGTCATGCTGCAGTGGAGACAGAATGAATATTGTGTCTGACTCCATCATGAGCTTGGAGGACTGCATCCATACATCTCTGCAATGACTCAAATCACGTATTAATAAAGTCATCTGGAATGGCAAAGAAAGCGTTCTTGCAGGACTCCCAGAGTTCATCAAGATTTTTTGGATTCATCAATGCCTCCTCCATCTTACCCCAGACATGCTCAATAATGTTCATGTCTGGTGACTGGGCTGGCCAATCCTGGAGCACCATGACCTTCTTTACTCTCAGGAACTTTGATGTGGAGGCTGAAGTATGAGAAGGAGCACTATCCTGCTGAAGAATTTGCCCTCTCCTGTGGTTTGTAATGTAATGGGCAGCACAAATGTCTTGATACCTCAGGCTGTTGATGTTTCCATCCACTCTGCAGATCTCTGCATGCCCCCATACTGAATGCAACCCCAAACCTTGGGTCCATGCGGATTCCAGTAGGTCTTCTGCAGTATTTGTGATGATTGGGATGCAGTTCAATAGATGATTCATCGGAAAAATCAACCTTTCTGCCACTTTTCTAGATGATCAACTAGAAGTCAAATTATTATTTGTTGCTCTTACAACTGGGATCGACGACAAGACTTTTGTCAGATAGTGTATATATATATATATATATATATATATATATATATATATATATATATATATATATATGTAAATAATGAAGTATGCGTATATCTATTCTGCCTGTAATCATCAAGTGGATTACTTTGTCTATGTGTATATTTGCCCTTTCTGTGTCCTGTTAAAGAGCCCCTATTATACATTAAAAAGGGTCATATTTCGGTTTTATGGGTCTCCAACAACATACTGATATGCATGCAAGGTCAAAAAACACTTTCATGGTCTTATAATCTGCATTTATTTTTCCCTAATTATCCCAGCGACTCCCATATGAATCGTTCAGCGATTCATTTGTTCCCAAACCCCTCCTTAGCGCAAAGCTAATCTGCGCTGACTGGACTGATGACAGCCTGTTGCGATTGGTCGACAGCGTTCAGCGCGAGACAGTAAAATGCCCAGCGCAGTTTATCAAGCCACCGGGTCCCCAACATTGGTATAGGATCCGATTGCAGCGGACGCCCGAAACACGCTTCATAGTAAACTTACTAACACCACTGTAAACAGTACCCGGTTCTTAACAGTGTTATTCAGACACCTCAGCGCCGAAAGCAGTGCAGTTAAACACCAGCATATTGCTCTATTCTTAACTCGGACACACATTCAGTATTAATCCACACAGAAGCAAAAGCTAAACTATTCTGAACCTTGACCGCTGCACGTGTGTAAGATCAGCTAACTGTGGCCAGAGCAACGACAAACGGCAGTGGAACGAGCTCACAAACACATTTAAATCCGTAAACAAAGCAGCACGCGTCGCATTTTCAATGTGGCTTTAGACGCGATATGAGAATATAAAGAGTTAACCTGATGCAGTACAAGCGGTTACAAGTAACAAAACATGTAGATCATTTCTATTTGCAATCATTGCTGTGGCACCTCGTGCGTGAAGTGTTATATGTTCTCAGCAGCCTGATCTCACGAGGAAACGTAAGTACATAAGTCAGTTTAGTGGCTAATTCATACGAATTCATATGAGTTCAGTCGTACGGAAATGTACGATTTTAAAAAGGAGGCGTGTCACCTAACCCCAACCATCATTGGGTGATGAGCAAATCGTACTAATTTGTACGAATTAGATCGTACGAATTCATACGAATTAGCCACTAAATAAAAAAGTTACGAATTGCCGTGAGATTGAGTTGGTTCTCAGGGCTTACCTGTACTCTGCTTTGCCCAACAATCACATCCCCAGCCGGGGGGTTGTAGCGCTCACCAGCGTTCCTCCTCTGTCCTCTCACAAGCTATCTCTGCGGGCTCCCATCGTACTCACCCTGAGCCTTCGTAAGCCTTTCCAGTGCTGCGCACCAGCCCGAAGCCCAGCGTGCAGCAGCAACTGTCCTTATTTTGCCCGCACCCCTGGTGTATTGTCTGCCCATTACAAAATGGAGGAAGAAACTAATCCATGAGCTGTGTACTGTGTACAGATTTCTGAACCTTCCCTTCCTTTCTCTCACACTTCCAATAATATCCAGGTAAGCACAGCGTCTTCATGACTCATGACTTCAGGATCTTTTTGTCTTTGCTGCTGTGTTAGTGAGTGAGGCAGCAGGTTTAAATTTTATGTTTATGTTTCGTATCCACGTCACGCCGAAACGGCTAAAGACTCGTTATCAAGACGATTCTTTCAAACCACTATGAGTCGACTCTTTTTTAGATGAATCAATAGTTTTCAAAACTGTCCACTTTCAGATTTAAGCCTTAGCTGGATATTTCACTTCACTTAGAGCTGTGTTACACACTACAGGGAAGGTCATTTTCAAAAACCCATAATAGGGGCTCTTTAAAGCCGCAAAGACAAAACAAGTGTTGGGGGATGTTTGTTTGTGTATTGTTTTGATTGTGTAAATCTATTTTTAAAGTTTCCTTTAAATGAAGTATTAACAAAGCGATCTTGTGGCTGCATTTTCATAAAACAGTATTAAACATTTATCAATTGCATTTCTCTTACTGCAATTCTTGTTTGTTTTTGCAAACTGATGAATGAGTCGCAATGTTGTCCTAATAAACCTCCATTCCAACTCAATATGAACCCAGAACATTCACACAAGGTTACGACAAATGAAAATGTGCGCAATTTCAAACACTTCAGCGAGTCTCCAAACCTCATAAATATTATTCTTGTAGTTTTCCCAGAAATGAGAGTATAAAGGGGCAAAAGTACAACAACAGACTTTGATTATCGGCTTCTGTTGTGTGTTACGCAGGCAAATATGAGGCCTCAGAAGACAAGCAGATCAAATGTGCGGTCACACACACACACACACGGAAAAAACCCCTCAAAGACACATCAGTGGAGATAGATGAGAGTGTGTGATGGATAATGTTCAGCGATGTGTGTTTGTCACTACATATGTGTGTGTGTGTGTGTTGTGAGGTTGGTCACACATGGAAGCGATTACTCAGGTACTTAGCCTCCTAGCGCACAAACACACAGGGATAGTGTGCATGTGTTTGGGGGAAAATGGTCTGACAAAATCAGGGCGAGTTTAAAGCAAATGCAGGGGTTGGTATTAATCATTCTAGAAAGCAAATATTAGGTAAAAGGATACCAAGAAGCAGGGATTTCTTAGGAAAGACTTTGTTACAGATCAATTCTAATTGCATTTTTGAATTCTTGAAAAGATGCCTCCCATGTTTTCTTAAGATGATGACAGGTTTTATTTTTCAGGAAATCAAAAGTATGTCAAGTCAAACGTTACTGAGAGTATCTTCTTTATTCTACAACCCCCAATCAAAAAAGGAAATCAATTGGAAAACGCGAATAAAAAAAGAAAGTAGTGATTTCTAAATTGACTTTGACTTGTATTTCATTGCAGACAATGAGTTCCCACTTAGATATGCTTAGCGTTAATAGCAGGTTTGGCTGCTGACCTGAGCTCGGAGATACTTAAGCCCAAGGCTCCCGCCCGGTCAATAAGCACATAAGGGGATCCGAGATCAGGTAGGTCTCGAGAGCCTCCCTTAGAAAAATGGAGGGAAAGGAGGAGATGGGGTGGTAGGGGGGATTCTTCCAAAATGAAGACAGAGCAGTAGGGAGAACACGATGCATAAGCTTGAATCACTCTGATTGAATTATTACTGATTACAGATGAGCAGCCAGTCCTGCTCAATCATATCACACGCTTCTCTCGAAATGAGTTTATGAAACTTCACTTAATGTGTTCCTCGTGATTTTTGATTGTTTTTTGTGTTATTTCCAATTTTGGTTCTTGCAACACATTCAAAAACAGCTGGAGCAGTAAAGCCTTTACCACTTTATAATGTTGCCATTTCTTTTCACAACACTTAAAATACATTTAGGGACTGAAGACACCAAGTGTAGTGTTTCAGGTGTAATTTTGTCCCATTCTTCCTGCAAACAAGTCTTAAGGTGGGCAACAGTACAGGGTCTTCATTGTCGCATTTTGCACTTTAAAATGCGCCACACATTCTCTACTGGAGACAAGTCAGGACTGCAGGCAGGCCAGTCAAGTTAGCTTAATTTTTTTCAGCATTAATGGTGCATCACAGAACTGCAAGTTACCTTTGCCAAGGGCACTGACACAACCCCATACCATGACAAACCCTGGCTTTTAGACTTGTTGCTGGTAACAGTCTGGATGATCCTTTTCTTATTTGTTCCAGAGCACACGGCATCCATTTCTCCAAAAAAATACCTGAAATACTGATTTCATAAAATACTGACCACATTACATATTTCCACTGTGTGATGGTCCATCCCAGATGTCCAGAGAAGTCGAACCAAAATTGAACCCCAATTAAAATCATGAGGAACACATTAAATAATGTTTATTGTATTGCCTGCATTGAAATATTGTCAAAGTAAATTTAGAAATCACTTTTTTTTTAGTTTGCATTTTCTATACTGTCCCAACTTTTTCTGATTTGGGGTTGTATAAACCCTAACCCTCCCACGGCAATATAATTGTGTACAATTTTCAAGATCACTTATATACTGCAATGCCATTGTGTAAATGCAAGGAAAAGTTGCTTGTTCAAACTATAGCCTCACCTAGTCAGCATAATAGTCAACAGGAAAAATCAAGCTCACATAATGCAATCAAAATGAATGGAAAACATCTGTGAACCACAAAATATGAAAACTGTTTATTAACTATTCAGATATTTTTGCAGTATGCTTTCAAGGCAGATTATTCCCTAAAACAAGTTTAAATTCAAGTGTTCACCTAAAAATAAAAATTATGTTATTAATTAATGTCATTCCCCTGAGACCTTCGTTCATCTTCAAAACACAAATTAGATATTTTAGATGAAATCTGAGAGCTCCCTCATCCTCCATAGACAACCTCCATAGACAACAAGGCTAATTTCCAAGTCCAGAAAAATGCCAAAAAATCATCCTCAAAACAGAGCATATGGCTTCAGTGGTTCAATCAGAATATTATCAAGCTACTAGAATACTTTTGTATGAACATAAAACTAAAATAATTACTTCTTCTAACACTTTAAGTAATATGTACAAACAATTAAATGTAATTTAATTGACCTTATGTCAACATGATATGTGATCAGATGCTTTCTGTGCTGCTGCTTTCTCTTTTTTTGTGTTAGTTTTGTTATTGAGTGGAAAGTGTGCAGCACATATTGACATTTTCATTTAATGTAAAAGTACAGTTGTGTTTAAAAATAATAGCAATGTGTTTAAACAGTGAGTAAACAGTTTTTAGATGACCCCTAATCACTAAATTCACGCCACAGTACACTGAATGCAATGAAGCATGGTGGCGCAAGCATTATGATATGGTGATGTTTCTTATACTATAATTTTATGCTATTTATTGCATTTCAGGGATCATGAATCAACTGGGTATATGCACACAGACTTTAAATTTTCAGTTAGCAAGCCAAAGTGCTTCCGGTGAACTGTCGCACCATTAAAAATGCCACGTTTAAGATCTGATTTCTTGATATTCTATACAAAGTGGGTATCAGACTGGACAATAAGCACGTCATTAAAGTCCATTTCTCCTTGCCTTAACTTTAAAATTTTGAATTTAATTTTATACCCCAGTATTTTTTAATGGAGTTTCTGTGCTAGCCTGCTGCTACTGACGGCGCATCTTTCATCTAGTTTTACGCTTGAACAACTAAATGAATGGTTAAGTCTGTTTAACTGATTGCATTTTATTTACATTACAACACCAATGCTGTAAAAGGAACCTTATTAAATTGAAAATAGTCAGATAAACCTTTAACCGGAAGTTTATCGTTGGCTGAAAAACACTAGCTGTGCTTACAGCACATTTGAGTACATCAGAATACTTAAAAAGGTCATGTTGCCCTATGCTGAAGAGCAAATGACAGTGAAATAGGTGTTTCAACAAGACAACAACCCCAAAACACACCCGTAAGTGAGCAGCATCTTGGTTCCCGACCAACAAGATTAATGTTATGGAGTGGCCAGCCCTCATAGAAAATGTGGGTAAAAGAGCTAGAAAAAGAGCTGGCATCATAAATGCTGTTTCTTAGGCAAAGCCTAATTGCGGTACAATCGTCCACCTGTTTAAAGGTGCTTAATATTTAGTTTCACAAGAAAGACATTTTTCAGTACTATAGTAAATATTTGATTATTTTTTGTACAGCTTAATATTGGTTTTTCTTCACCTTCTGTAAAGTAATAATATATTTAACCATTTTTCCTCATGCTTTGATTTGTGTTGCAATCAGTTACTAATCTGTGTATAGTCTTGTTTGTGAAGTTATATCTAACATTTCAATATTTCTGTCATGGCTGTTTCCTAATAACTTTATCCAGAAATGAGCCAGATAGATTGTTGTTTCCAGATGTGATGGTGTGAGTATTACAAAAATAGATGATTTTCGTGTGCAACTATCTCTAGGGTTTATAGAGAATAGTCAGAAAATGATTTAAAAAATCTAATTCTGAAGGCAAAAATATATTACTGATGCCAGAGTTCAGAGGAGAAATGACATATTAGTTTGAACTGATAGAAAAGCAACAATAACTTAAATAGAAAGCTATCAAATAATACCTAGCAAATTAGAAAAATGTGGAAAAGCATGGTGGCCAGATAAGATGAGGAAACTTGAGAACCACTAAACCATTTTCAACAAAGCCCGAAGGGGAGACTGTGATAGAAGAGCAAAATATGAGATGGGACAAACTGATTTTCCTCTCACAAAAGTATTGTGTTCCCAGAAAAAACTAATTTCCTAACAAAAATATTTGTGTTCTCTCAGAAAAGCATTGTGCTTCCCAAAGAAACTTTCCATTCTCTCACAATACATGCATTCTTGTTAAAACATTTGCATTCTCTCATTTAAATCGCATACTACAGAGAACTTTGAAATTGCACATTTGCATTTTCTTGCAAAACCTCTGCATTCCCCTGATAAGCACTGCATTCTCACACAAAACATTTGCATTCTCTCACTAAAGTGTTTTGCTCTCCAGAGAAACTTTCCACAAATCGCACAAATGTTTTGCACTCTTTCACAATCTATTGCATTTCTCTAAAAACATTCTCTGCATTCTCTTGCAAAAGTATTGTGCTTCTCAAAAATAAAAACTGCATTTATGCATAACACATATGCATTCTCTCACAAATGTAGTGTGATCACCAGTGATACTCTGCTGTCTGTCACAAAACTATTGCATCTCCTGAGAAACTTTGCCCTCACTCACAAAATTGTTTAAACTTTCACAAAACAATTGAGTTTCCCTTAAGATACTTGGTGTTCTTTCAAAATAAATTGTGTTCTTTTCACCAGAGTCCCTTTGTGTTCTGTCACAAAACATTTTAGTTTCCCCGAGAAACTTTGCTTATGCTAAAACAAAACTTTGTGTTCTGTTACAAAACTATTGTGTTTCCCACAAGAAACTTTTCGTTCTTTCAAAACATTTTTGCATTCTTTCTTGAATTATTGGAACCTGGCATTATTGGAATTATTGTAAACTTCGCATTTATTTGCAAAAATGTAGGTCCCCTTGCAAAATCCCAGAAAAATAATTAGCTTTCTGTTTCACCAGAGAAATTTAGCATTTGCTTACAAAAACTATTTGCCATAAGAAACGTTCTTTCAGTGGTTTAGTGGTTTGCACTGTGGCCTCACAGCAAGAAGGTCGCTGGTTCGCGTCCCAGCTGGGCCAGTGCGTTTCTGTGTGGAGTTTGCATGTTCTCCTCGTGTTTGCGTGGGTTTCCCCTGGGTGCTCTGGTTTCTAAAGACAAACTGGATTGGCCGTAGTGTATGTGTATGAATGAGTGTGTTTCCCATTACTGGGTTGCAGCTGGAAGGGCATCCGCTGGTACTAAGGTACTAAGCCGAATGAAAATGAATGAATGAACGTTCTTTCAAAACATTTGCATTGTCTAAAAAAAGTGTTCATTACTAGTAGACCCGAATGGATTCCCAAGAAAAATTTCACATTCTTACACAAAACATCTGCACTAGCATTCACAAAAAACCCACAAGCGCATAACTTTGAAATCCAAATCCTCTAAAGGATTGTTAATGCATTAATCAGAGCAACCGGAACCGAGAACACCTTACAAAAAAACAACTGTAATTTGAATGGCATCGACGCTTATGTCAGTATTGGCTCGTTTCCACTGACTGGTACAGTACGGTATGGTACGGGTCACCTTTATCAGGCTTGCGTTTCCACTAGGGTACAAAGGGTACCCTTTTGGTGGGCGTGGTGTACGACAGAGTTTTAATCGACGTCATTCTCGCTCGAATAAATGTCTACAGTAAAGCCGTACAGGTCATTCAGAAATCATATGAGAAGCACTTCTCACAAAACAGATGCTTTAAACATATAAATACTTGTGTATAAATGTTTATTACTAACCTTTCTATGAACATGATTTGATTATAAATGCAGATCAATGACAGTGCGAAATAGCCTACTGTAACGTCTGCAATTATATTAAATAAATAAATAAATGAGCATATATGAACACATACAGACCCTTACAGTCTCCGATATGTTACCAATTACAGAAAAAAACTACACACAGCATACATTTAGTCCTTATTTGAGTTCAAAAACAACACGCAACATAGCCCACAGTCAGAGCAAACCTCTCATCTGTGTCTCTAATCTTCACCAGCACATGTCGCCTCTGTTAGAGAGTAGTTTCCTCATTCTGAGTAATAGTCGAATAGGTGATGATAAACTTGGCAGTTTGTTCATGATTCATGTCGCTTAAACAATTCGCTCCTGTGTTTTGTCGGGCTTCTTTTTTTTGCGATTCACTCTCGCGTTTGTACTTTTCTTTTCTGAACGGATCAGATGTCGGAGACACTTCAATAATCACACACAAGTTATTATCATCAGCTCAAGAAGTTCGTTATATCAAATATAGACGCGATCGCGAGCTCCCTGGAGAAAGCGAAAACCGCTCGCAGTTTTAGACGGCCTCGTAAAGCAACCACAGGACACAGCAGATTTTGATCTTCTTGGCTTTGTGGCTGTACATCAAGACAACAACAAGATTTGTTTGAGCTCAGGTCATCCATGACTCGTTATTATATACATATAGTTGTCTCAGCTGTGTATTAAAAACATGGTGGTCCCTTTGTTTTCATTCTGGGTAGCTCCAAGAGATCATGATGTCGCTCTGTAACCAATCAGCGTTCAGCTGCACGTGTAGCTCCACCTTTTGGTACCCTTTCTCGTGTTTGGTATGGTTTAGTTCGGTACGCCTTTTGACAGTGGAAACGGCCATAAAAGCATACCGAACCGTACCGTACTGTACCAGTCAGTGGAAACGAGGCATATGTTAGTATGTCCATTTCTACCAGAAAGACCAGCAAGATAGATATGATATGATTACATTTATTTGATGAGTATTATTTGACAAAAGTATCATTTACAAAACATAGGATTTATTTAGCGGAGGCCCTGTCCGTAGCTTGAATTGTAAGCTTTTAGATCCAGCTATGACTGTTGAAGACGAAGGCAGGGGCAGAGCCTAACCCCCTGGACAGGGCCAACCTGGTGGTCGTGGGGAGGATGGTGGGTGAACGTCTGCAACAGTATTTGCAACCAAATGAATGAAATTCATAGACAGCTTATTTATTCCTTGTCTCTCGTGGCTATTGGTTGGAACTGATTGTGATGAGTGATGTGACATTAGGTCTTCCTGGTAGAACTAGAACTAAAAGCTACATTTCTGCTTATCAAGAGTTTCACATAATCTTGGATCTGGCCCGTATCCAGAGTAGATGGTTATGGCGCCTTTACACATTTCCGGGTTTTTCTCAGCAGCGAAAGTCGTCATAATTGGGTAAACTTAGAGCACAGTGTATGGGAGACTACAACAACAGCAGCCAGTAGAGAGAACAACATCAAATTTACTGTCCTGCTCATAGACTCTGCATTACAAACGTCTCGCACAAGCAGTAATTCGTTTTTTTTTGTAATTTGATGCAAATATGATATACTATATACATAAATGTTCACACGTTAAAAAAATAAATCTAAATATTAAAAACTTTCAAGGATTTAGATGCTAATGCCCATTAAACGCGTCATAACAGTCTTGTGAAAAGGATCCATTGTGGTCAATGATGAGTCAAGAGAAAAAGACAAATTAATCTCAGCATTAATCCCATCGGCTAGTCATTTCTGTACATTTTTTTGAGTTTTGTTTCCTTGCCACTGTTGCCTCTGACTTGCTTGGGTGAAGGATCAGCTTTTCGGATTGGAAATTTGAGTGACTTTTATTAGATCGAACAGAAATTAGTTTTGATTAAACTAGAACTCCACCAGCATTCTACCACTACTCTCCTGCCTGCCTGATATGCTGGAATGTTCCACTACACTGTTAACAATTTCCTGTAGAATTTACAGTAACTTACTGGCAGCGGTTCGCCAGTAACTTACTGTAAATCAATTACAGGAAAAAATACTGTATTTACATTTACAGTATTTACAGATTTGCATGTATATATTTACTGTAAAATATACAGTAGTTTTCACAATGCAAAATACAGTAACATACTGTATAACTGCTCATTTTACAGTTAAATACTGTGTAATTTACAAAAATCATTAACAGTGTCTCTGAAATACTGCTATGGCTTTTTATTCTCTTTTCTTCATCTATGTTAAGCTGCTTTGTCACAGTCTACATAGAAACCCACACCAACATGGAGAGAACATGCAAAATCCACACAGAAATGCCAACTGACCCAGCCGGGACTTGAACCAGCGACCTTCTTGCTGTGAGGCGACAGTGCTAACCACTGAGCCACCGTGCCAACTTCAGAATAAATTACAATTTAGTCCTTCTTTTATTTTTTCATTCCTTTAAAACCTGTTTTATCTACATTTTAATTTGTTTTTAATAATTTTATTCTTTGTTGTTTTTATTTCTTATACTTATTTATTTTATTCTTGTTTATGTAAAGCACTTTGAATTACCATTGTGTATGAAATGCGCTATATAAAGAAACTTGCCTTGCCATACATGGTAAATAGAGTTATAGAAATAAAGATGACTTAATTTGATTTCTCTTACAAATCCTTTGCGATCTCCTAAGAAGCTTTGGTTACACTGAAATCGTTTTGTCCTCCCACTTCGTATCATCATCAAGTTTCAAAAGTGAATGTGAAATTTTGCGAGAGAATGCATGACCACTGATATAAAATTATTCCCCCATCTCATTGTTTCACCATCCCCACATCCCCTCGGTAGGCTTCAGATGTTTTTTCAGCTGAGCAGAAATCATCAAATGTCCCGTGAGTGAGTGTTTGTGACTCGTAGATGTGGAGAGTAAATCAATCGGTCACAACAACATTCCACCATGAGCTCTGCTGCCTCGGGGGGAAGGTTGGAGGAAAATTATACTTCCCCTGAAAAAAAGTTCAAGAGGACATTCTCCTGGCCCAGTTTACCCCGTATGAACAGTTACATGCTCCTAAATCTCGTTACACAGGCTGTTAAAATGCACAGCCCCAATAAACCCACTGACCACGACACTGCAAACGCTGTCAGGATTCAATGTAAAAAGCTTTTTTAAACTTCTATACACTCTCAGAAATAAAGGTAAATAAAGGCTGTCACTGGGGTGGTACCTTTTTAAAAGGTACGCAATTGTACTTAAAGGGTCCATATCGGTACCTCAAAAGTATATATTAGTACCTACAAATTTTAAGAGGAAAATTTTTGTACTTTTTAGGTACTAATATGTACCCCTGAGGCATTAATATGGATCTTGTAGGTACAAATTTGTACATTTTGAAAAGGTACTACCCCAGTGACAGCTCGCGACGTGTACCTTTATTTCTGAGAGTGTACATGGCCCACTTTACAATAAGGTGCAATTTGTTCATGTTTTTGTTGTGAACACAAATGTAGTTTGGATGGTTTCTTGAGTCTGCAAATGTATTTCCAGCTGTTTACATAATGAAAGATTGAAAAAAATCTCCACGGTGAGTATTCTATCATGTTCACATCAATCGTATGTACGTTACATGAGCATGCGTGTGAGCACAAATAAGTGAGTTCTGGTCTCACTATAAACTGTTTTCTGAATCTAGCCCCTTAAAGGTGCTGGTAAGTGCTTTGAAATAAGCATTTTTATTCGATGTCTTACGTAATCTCAACCGAAACACGAAGAGAGGGTTGGACATAGTGTAGCTCCTCCCCTTTAAAAAAACAGCCAATAGCGTTTTGTTTTTAATCATAGCTCTGCCAGTGAGAAAATTGGCCGTAGTGTATGAATGTGTGTGAATGCGAGAGTGTATGGGTGTTTGCAAAGTAATGGGTTGTGGCTGGAAGGGCATCCGCTGTGTAAAACATATGCTAGAATAGTTGGCGGTTCATTCCGCTGTGTCGACCCCTGATAAATAAGGGTCTAAGCCGAAGGAAAATAGATGAATGAAGAAATGGAGACCAGGGTTTATAATTTTAATGATTTAATTAATAGTTTATGAATAGTTCATTTGGTTTAATTTAAATCAATACATTTGTTACAAGGTCACACTTTACAATAAGGTTCCAATAGTTCATGTTTTTGGTGTGCATTTACCAGTGATGGGCAAATAACACGTTACTAGTAATGTATTACAGTAACGGCATTACTTTTGACAGCAACTAATACTGTAATGCATTACTTTTTAAATATATTATTGTTACAATATGATACGTTTGTCCATTACTTGGTCAATTATTAAATTTTGGCTGCAGTCTAGCCTACATCTTCCTGTTTACAGCGGCGACGCATTGTGGGATTAGTGGATGCCAACCAACCACTGTAAAGAAGACAAGTCGTGTATTGGCTCATTTCCACTGAGTGGTACAGTACGGTATGGTTCGGGTCGGTACGGGTCACCTATATCAGGCGTGCGTTTTCACTACCAAGGGTACCCTTTTGGTGGGCGTGGTGTACGACAGAAAGTTTAAGTTGACGTCATTTTCGCTCGAGGAAATGTCTACAGTAAAGCTGTACAGGTCGTTCGCACACTCGTTCAAGCACTTCTCACAAAACAGATGCTTTAAACATTTAAATACTTGTTTATAAATGTTTATCACTAACTTTTCTATGAACATGATTTCATTATAACTGCAGATCAATGACAGTACGAAATAGCCTACTGTAACATCTGCAATTATATAAAATAAATAAATAAATGTAACATATATGAACACATACAGACCCTTACAGTCTTCGATATGTTACCAATTGCAGAAAAACTACACACAGCATACATTTAGTCCTTATTTGATTTCAAAAACAACATGCAACTTAGCCCACATTCAGTGCAAACCTCTCATATGTGTCTTTAATCTTTACCAACACATGTAGCCTCTGTTAGAGAGTAATTCCGTTATTCACAGTTCATAATAGTCCAAAAGGCGATGATAAACATAGCAGTTTGTTCATAATTCAGGTTGCTGAAACAATTTCACTTTCGTGTTTGTCCTTTTCTTTTCGCGAGCTCCCTGGAGAAAGCGAAAACCACTCACACTTTTAGACGGCCTCGTAACACAACAACAGGACACGGCAGATTTTGTTGTTCTTGGCTTTGTGGCTGTTCATCAAGACAACGACAAGGTTTGTTTGAGCTCGGGTCATCCATGGCTCGTTATTATATGCATATAGTATTTCCATGTAATGTCTCGGCTGTGTATTTAAAAAACATGGCGGTTCCTTTGTTTTCATTCTGGCTAGCTCCACGAGATCATAACGTATCTTTGTAACCAATCAGCGTTCAGCTGTGCGTGTAGCTCCACCTTTTGGTACCCTTTCTCGTGTTTGGTACCCTTTCGAAAGGGTGCCGAAAAAGCGGTACAGTACGGTTCGGTACGCTTTTTGACAGTGGAAACGGCCATAAACGCATACCGAACCGTACCGTACCACTCCGTGGAAACGGGCCATGTAAGGTGGCAGACAGGACAAAAGTCAAGCGAAAGCAGAGAGACCGAATGCACAGGGGTACAACAAGTGTGCGCACGAGAGAGACCAGGTACGAGCGAGAGAGGCCAAGTATGCATGCGAGAGAGACCGAATGCACGTGAGGTAGACTGAGTGTGCACGTGCGAGAGACTATTAACGTTACTATTATTAATTACTATTACTAATACTACTATGTTTGTTGTTTCAAATAAATAAGCACACATTTGCAAACAACAGCAGAGTTTGCACTTTGAATATACACAGCTTACTTTCCATAAGTTGTTGACATAACACGTTTAATTTGTGGTTTTTTGAAAATTGCTTGTAGGTTTCATTTTTGAGCAGCTGTTATGTTTTTGTTTTGTTTAAAATGCATAAAATGTATGGTTGTCTATAATAGGGTATATGCGGAAGTATGCTAAAGGACTTTTAATTTGACAGTAACCTGGGTTAAGCGTTTCCGGTGAACTGCAAAATCAGCACGTTTAAGGTCTGTTTTCTTTAAAAATCAGCGATTTCTAGTCGGCGCCAATAGCCTAGTGGTATTGTGCGCCGACATATAGCACAGATGTGCTCATGGCGACCCGAGTTTGATTCCTGGCTCGAGGTCCTTTGCCGATCCTTCCCCTCTCTCTGCTCCCAATACTTTCCTGTCTGAAATCTCTACTGTCCTATCATAATAAATGTGAAAACCCCTAAAAAATTATTATAAAAAAAAATCAGCGATTTCCACTGGCTGAGTGATATCCGATATAAAGTGGGTCTCAGATTGTACAAGAAACACTGCATTAAATTAAATTTTCCCCTGCCATGTCTTTAAAATATGAACATTTATTTTACCCCAGTATATTCAATGAAGCTTCTGCGCTAGCCTGCCGATCCTGACGGGCGTGTGTGAGTAAAAGGCTTTTCGTCTCGTTTCATGGGAGTTGTGGTCTTAATTAAGAACTAAAGTTAAGGCGAGAGAAAGGCGTGAGGAAGCTACCACACGTAATCTCACTAAAATACTCAAGGACAGTTCGTCAACATTGCATTGTTTCCTACCTAAGGCGACAGCATCATCTTATTTTATTAGGCGACATAAGACATTTACTATACCTAGGACTAAAAGGAAAAGTGTGACCATTATTTGTTACCATTTTAAGTAAATTGACCATAAAACTACAAAGTTGCCCCAAAACAAACTCAAGAATTGTGCTGTTTAAGATTATTTTGAGTAAGTACTCTGAAAAAACATCAAACGTCATTTTTAAGTGTGGTTTTTGGATATTTTAATGAAAAAAAATCATACATATTGTTCCTTTAACTAACATTGACAGATTAACTAATACCGTAGTAAATACATTGTTCGTTGTGTGTTCATGCTATTAAAAAGATGAACTAATGAAACCTTATTGTAAAGTGTGACCATTATTTATAAACAATTTAAGTAAATTGAACATAAAACTATTAAGTTGTCCCAAAACAAACTCAAGAATTGTGTTGTTTCAGCTTATTTTGAGTAAGTAGCCTGAACAAACAACAAATGTCATTTTTAAGTGTGGTTTTTGGATATTTTAATAAAAAATCTTACATACGGTGTCTTTAAATAACGTTAACCAAGATAAATCAATACTGTAGTAAATCCACTGTACGTTGTGTGTTTATGTTATTAAATACATGAACTAATGAAACCTTATTGTAAAATGTGACCATTATTTTTTTTACAAATTTAAGTAAATTGAACATAAAACTATTAAGTTGTCCCAAAATAAACTCAAGAATTCTGTTATTTCAGCTCATTTTACATAAGTTGTCTGAACAAACAACAAACGTCATTTTTAAGTGTGGTTTTTGGATATTTTAATGAAAAAAATTGTACATATTGTGTCTTTAACTAACATTGACAGATTAATTAATACTGTAGTAAATACATTGTTTGTTGTGTGTTTATGTTATTGAATACATGAACTAACATGAACTAATGAAATCTTAAAGTAAAATGTGACCATTATTTGTTACCAATTTAAGTAAATTGAACGAAACTATTAAGTTGTCCCAAAATAAACTCAACAATTGTGTTGTTTCAGCTTATTTTGAGTAAGTAGCCTGAACAAACAACAAACGTCATTTTTTTAAGTGTGGTTTTTGGATATTTTAATGAAATTTGTTTTACATACAGTGTCTTTAAATAACGTTAACGAAGATAAATAAATACCGTGGTAAATACATTGTTTGTTGTGTGTTTATGTTATTGAATACATGAACTAACATTAACTAATGAAACCTTAAAGTAAAATGTGACCATTATTTATAAACAATTTAAGTAAATTGAACATAAAACTATTAAGTTGTCCCAAAACAAACTCAAGAATTGTGTTATTTCAGCTCATTTTGAATAAGTAGTTTGATCAAAAAACAAACGTCATTTTTAAGTGTGGTTTTTGGATATTTAAATGAAAAAAATCATACATATTGTTCCTGTAACATTGACACATTAATTAATACCGTGGTAAATACATTGTTCGTTGTGTGTTCATGTTATTAAAAAGATGAACTAACATGAACTAATGAAACCTTATTGTAAAATGTGATCATTATTTATAAACAATTTAAGTAAATTGAACGAAAAACTATTAAGTTGTCCCAAAACAAACTCAAGAATTGTTTCAGTGTTGTTCCTTTAACTAGCATTAACAAAGATGAATGCATAAATTTGTAGATAAATAAATACTGTAGTAAATACATTGTTTGCTTCGTGCTTACATTATTAAATACATGAACTAACATGAACCAATGGAGCGTTGTTGTAAAGTGTGACCTCTTACACAAACACAGACGTGGATACATGTGCAATCGAACCCTCAAGCTCGCGCACATGGTAAGATCATTAGCGGAGTCGTCTTACCGCAAACTAACAGCCTCCGTCAGGCCATCTCAACCTACAGTAAGAACAAAAGGACACAGTGTGTGTGTGTGTGTCTGTGTTTTCTTCAGCTCTACGGATAGATCCAACATAACCAGACGTTCAGAGAAAAAGACTTAAGGCCAGATCCCAACGGGAGGCGGTTTTGAATCAGAACATTCCAGATCTTTGCCCACCTGGGTCTTAACATACCCATAATGCTTCAGAAAGCTTTAATGACAGAGCGGCTTGGACTAAAGACTGTAATTTAGCTCTTAACACACACACACTGGGCAGCGCTCGCCTCTCTCTGATTAGGATGTGGGATTATGTCACTCACCACAACATCACGTGATTGGTCAATGGTCGGTGCGATCGGCCAAATGGCGGTGTACGTTTGAGTGTGTGTGCGGTATATCAGTATCGGACAGGGCTGTAATTAATGATACCGACCACTATGAGTAACGCACTGGAGCTTCGCCATCAGACTAGTGATAGTAGATTTCTTTTCTCTGCCGTCATAGTCTGTCCATAAATGTGAACTAAGCATTTTTTAAGCAAAAGAAAATTACTGTAACAACTAGCCATGCTGAAGCACATATTGAAATCGAATACATTGGAGCATATGCAAATTACATACATGACATACAAGGTCATATTCGGATTTTAAATATGTCATATATGCAACATATTTAGAAATAAAATGGCAAAATGGCTGTGTAAGAAAAAATGAGAACGACGTAGAAATCTCAATGAAAATATTTATTCAGCATAGCAGTCACAAAGTACACAGCAGTACCCTGGTTTCACCGGAGTCAGAATGAACCCTGAACGTTCTTACACTCAAACCTTTATACTCTTTTAGCTGTTGCCTTTAGACTTGCCCTTAGATGTAAATGTAGTTGCTCCTTGGCTGTTGACCCAGCTATATTCTCTATCTCTCTATGTTAATGCAGTTTCAACACCATTGATGAGATGGTTCTCTGTGCACCTCACCCATCCCCATTCTACCATTGGTACCATTTGGTTGAGATGTAGTCACCTCAAACAATGCAGAGACTATGCAGAGTTGTTGGTGTGTTTTCTGGAGCGTTGCTATGTGGCTGCTTGGTGGGTTGCTAAGGTGTTGCTACAGTGTTTTCTTGAGTGCTGTTATGTATATACTAGGTGGATTGTTAGGGTGCTGTGGGCATTACTGGTTGCTGGGGCAATGTGGCGGGTTGCTAGGGTGTAGATAGTGTGTTTTCTGGAGTGTTGTTATGTGGTTACTACATTGATTGCTAGGGTGTTGGGGGCATTACTTGGTGGTTGGGGCAATGTGGGGGGTTGCTAGAGTGCTATGTGGTTACTGTATGTTTCTAGGGTGTTTTGGTCTTTACTATGTGGTTGCTGGGAAAATGTGAGAGGTTGCTAGGATAGGAGAGAATAGTATGTTTTCTGGAGTGTTGTTATGTGGCTACTAGGTGGATTATTAGGGTGCTGTTGGCATTACTAGGTTGCTAGGGTGTCTCTAAGACGTTTCGGTGGTGGGTGTGGAAGTTTGTAGGTGGCTGCTTGGGTGTAGTACAGGATCGTTGGGTGGCTGCAGATGTGCTGGGTGAGCAGTTGCTAGGGTATAATTGGTTGCTGCTGTGTTGTAGGTGGTAGCTGGATAATTGCAAGGAAGTTTTGAGAGAATTGCAGGTGGTTGCTAGGTGGAAGGTTTCACATTTATTAGTAATAGTGATCCATGACTTAAGCCAGAATATACCAGACTGGACTGAATGGATATCATACACACAGTCTTAGATGTTTCTTTGCTTTGGTAAAGCACTACTGTGGCTGTTATTAAACTGCCATTGAGTTGAAAGATGAGATAATTGGACCCAATTGCTCCCCAATCATTAAACGGTTGTTGCAAGCATACGTGTCTGCTTCACATGTGTATCTGACTTTTTAATTTATTTTTTATTACAGAATCCCCTGCGCAAGAATCAGAGCTTCACGGAACATTAGCAACCCTCCATCCAGTGATCTTTAAACAATTCCCCAGAGATTTACCCCGGCAGACATATTTTACGCCACCTGCCAGTCAAAATGACAGGAAAATATGTGAAAACCTGAGAAAGGAAGAACGCAGAGAGAGGATGGATGTGGAACAAATGGAACCTCATAAAAGTACCAATAAGAGTTGAGATGTAAACCAGTCCCGCCAATTATACGGCACCTCTTTTAGCTCCGCCCTCCCTCAGCATGTGGGCGTCTGTTAGACTCATAACTCCGCCCTCTACAGCTGCTGTGAGTTGACAGCCTGTTTCCTCACTCCAACACACACACACACACACACACACACACACACACACACACACACACACACACACACACACACACACACATCATTAAAAGCGAAGGCACACAGTCCTCACTCTTTTCTTCTGTCGCTCACTCCTGCTCAATCACACACAGACTTTCTCTATAAAGCCAACACTGAACCTAAAGGAATCTAAAACTCTTCTCCCGTAATACTTTTCTCACACAGTCCTTCTGTGGGGTGGCAGAAGGTTGTGATTAAAGGATGGCCGGCACAATGCATCTCCTCACGGCCGTTTCTCTGATCTTCACGCTCAGCTCAGCAAGCGCAGAATCAACCGGTGAGTACACACAAAGTTTCTTTTAAAAGGTCGAAACGTTTCACGATTAACTAATCAATATTAAAAGGGACAGTTTACGCAATAATTAAGTCCTTTTTTATTATTATAGCCTCCGCAAACCTGTTAGTTTTTTTCTTCTGCTTAACATAAAAGTAGATACTTTAAAGAATGTTGAAACTGCTAGCCATTGACTTCCATAGTATTTTTTGTCCTACTATAGGATTTAATGGCTACTGGTTTACAACATTCTTCAAAATATCTTCCTTTGTGTTTAACAAAAGAAAGAAACTCAGATTTGAATTTGTGAGTAATATTTAATACTATCCCTTTAAATTTATTCAAAAATAATATTTTATTGTAGTTTTATTCACTTGCATGCACTTTTCCCACTCACACTTCTCTGTCTGTCTCATAAAATCTGAATGAACCATTTAATTTCACTCTAAGAAGGACCCAATTTCCTCCGAAATGCTTAATTTTCTTATTATTTCAATTTTCTTTTCTTGGATCCTACTTACTTTGCTGTTTCTCAATTTATCCATCATTTCAATGTGGATGTATTTATCTCAAAAGCATCAGGCTCCAATTAAACTTTTTGTTAATTACTGTGTGTATGAAATAGAGAGATTTGATCTGTGTGTGTGACTTTGAAACCTAACATTGTAAGATACCAAATTATACCATTTTATTATTATTACTATTATTATTATTGTATATATATATATATATATATATATATATATATATATATATATATATATATATATATATATATATATATATATGTATATATATATAGAGAGAGAGAGAGAGAGAGAGAGAGAGAGTTGAAGTCAGAATTATTAGTCCCCCTGTTTATTTTTTTCCTCCAATTTCTGTTTAGCAGAGAGAAGATTTTTCCAACACATTTCTAAACATAATAGTTTTAATAACTCATTTCTAATAACTGATTTATTTTATCTTTTCCATGATGACAGTAAATAATATTTGACTAGATATTTTGCGAGACACTTCTATACAGCTTAAAGTGACATTCAAAGGCTTAACTAGGTTAATTAGGTTAACTAGGCAGGTTAGGGTAATTAGGCAAGTTATTGTATAATGATGTTTTGTTTTGTAGACTATCGAAAAAATATATAGCTTAAAGGGGCTAATAATATTGACCTTAAAATGGTGTTTAAAAAATTTAAAACTGCTTTTATTCTAGCCGAAATAAAAAAAATAAAACTTTCTCCAGACGAAAAAAATATTATCAGACATACTGTGAAAATTTCTTGCTCTGTTAAACATAATTTGGGAAACATTTAAAAAAGAAAAAAAAAATCAAAAATAATATATATTATTATTATAATTATTATTAATATTATTGTGTATATGAAATAGAAAGATTCGAAGTGTGTGTGTGTGCCTCATATTGCTACATTGTAGGATACCAAATGTCCCTACAAGTACAGCAATACCAGTAAATTGAGACCTTGTGGGGACATGTTTTGCATCTATATGAGAAAAATGGATATAAATGGATATAAGTCATAAATCATTCAGGATGAACTAGTAAAAATGTAAAAATGAAAATGTTTCCTTTGAGGGTCGAGTTTAGGGTTAGGGTAGATAGAATTTACAGTTTGGTTTTATCTATTGGAAGTCCCCATAAAGATAGTTGTACAAGTGTGTGTGTGTGTGTGTGTGTCGATGTCTTTTGCAGCAAGAATGAGATTGCATTGAATATCAATGGACACATCATACTTAAAGAAAACACACACACAAACACACATGTTTGTTTTTGTGAATTGTGGGGACATTACACAGGTTTTCATTGTTTTTATACTATACAAACTTCCCACCCTAAAACTCAACCCTCAAAGGAAACTTCACTTTCTGAAAAAACTCATTCTGTGTGATTTATACGCTTTTTGAGAAATGAGGACATCAGCAATGTCCTCATATTTCACCACCTTCTTGTAATACCCGTGTAATACCTATGCCAATATACAGATTTGTGTCCTGATATGTCACAAAACCCGTACACATACACACACACACACACACACACACACACACACACACACACACACACACACACACACACACACACACACTACCACCTATTAAGGCTTTAAGCATTACGCACTTTACCATCAATATTTACTTCAAGACATGTGATTTGGTGAATGTTTGAACATTAAAATGACAAATAATACATAAAGCCAAATCACACATGTCGGCAATCACAGCCAGTGTGTAAATATTTCAACACACCATCTGTGGACAGAAACGCGGCTTTTGAGCAACAAACATCTCTGGCCAAACTGTATTCCTGCTTGACAAGAAAGTGAAGATAAACAGACTTTTGTGGGAATATTGCTTAGATGCACTGATGTGTTGATTGCTAAGGCATGAAAATGAGAGTCAGTCATCTCTTTCAGGTTTAAATATTGGAAAAGACGTCATTCTTGAGTGATTAACATTTCTTTCGTACAACATTATGTTCGCCTGTTCAGCCAATGGCACGCTTCCATCACCATAATAACCGACATCTGTATTAGACATCCGGCAGTGACACGGCAACGGCTGTCCGTTCACCTGGTTTCCATGATGTTGAAAATGTTCAATGGATCAGATCCAACTTGATCCCTGTCAATCTCAATTATACAAACTAAGACCAGTTGCTTTCAGCTACAAGAGTGTCTGTTTAAAAACTCAAGATATTCATCTGAAATTTGAGCTCTTTCTGCTTATTCTGGATCCCAGCAGAACATTTCAAATGAGAATTACCTCATTTAGTCTCCCTCGTGTGGTTTTAAACATTTATGAGTTTCTTTATTCTGTTGAACACTAAAGAAGATACTTTGAAGAATGCTGGTACTCATTGACTTCAATAGTACACTGTAAAAATATGTTAATTAACAGTTTCCATATTTCAAGTGTTTATTTACAGTTGTAAATTGCATTATGGGATGTTGATCTGTGCTCTGTCGAATTTTGATGTTGAAAATTCAACTCTACAGTTTGAGAAAGTGACTTTTATTGACATTTTAGTAGTTTGAAATAAAGTACACAAAATAATATATATGTAAAATAACAGAAAATGTGCTGGCAGTTTATTACAAGGTTTTTGTAGGGTAATATACAACACCAACCCAGACAATATAGCACTTTAAACTATTAAAATGTTCATAAAAGTCACTTTTTCCAACTTTTCAAGGGTCCTATCATACACCCGGCGCAATAAGGCGCAAGATGTGTTTGGCGCAATTTCAATCATCCAACTTTTATTTATATAGCACTTTACTACAACCAAAGTTGACCAAAGTGCTTTACACAAGTAAAAGCAAATTATACAACACAACAAAAAAAGCAGACAATGCAAAACAGTACAAAAAAAATATCAATAAAATACAACAAACATTAAGTGTGGTTTATTTGTAAACTAATTTCGAGAGGATCACGTGCTTATGATCAACACGGCTGGCACCTTATCAGCTCCGTAATCTGCCCTATTAGATGATTACAGACACACTATGAATAACTAGAGATTTCACTCCAGTTATCTTCGTCTTGAAGTTTCCCCCCCTTCCACCCCTACTTCCACCCCCTTTTCCTATAGGGCGACACGGCGGCCCAGTGACTAGCACTGTTGCCTCACAGCAAGAACGCCGCCGGTTCAGCCTCCTATTGGGCCGGTTGGCGTTTCTGTGCGGAGTTTGGATGTTCTCCCCGTGTTCGCGTGGGTTTCCCCCCGGGTTCCTCCCACCATCCAAAAAACATACACCATAGCCAATCGACTAAACCAAATTATTACCTAAGACAACCTTAGTTTACACTTCTCACACGGTGACAAGCAGGGGAGTTCTCGAGACCTTCCTGAGCTCGAACTCCCCTCTCGCCCTTCTAACGGGAGGGAGCCCAGGGCTCGAGGATATACGAGCTCAGGCTTCTCTCCCGGGACAGCATGCCAATTACGCTTATTGATCAACAGCTAAGTGTGAACTCTTGAAAACATAATGAAGTGTCAGTGCTATGCATTAAAAGCCAATTTAAACAAGTGGGTCTTAAGCTTGGCTTTAAAAAGCGGCAGGTCAGTGATTGTACAAAGCTCAAGGGTATTCCAGAGTTTAGGACCTGCCACTGCAAAAGAGCAGTCACCCCACTGCTTGTATCTTGACCGAGGGACTTCAAGCAGAAGTTGGTCAGCAGATCGCAAAGCTCTGCTGGGTTTGTGAATGTGCAAAATTTCGCATAAATAAGTAGGAGCACGGCCATTGACGGCATTAAAAACAAACATCAAAAGTTTAAAATCGATTCTAAACTTAACAGGGAGCCAGTGGAGGGAGTAGAGAATTGGTGTAATGTGTTCACTTTTCCGACTGTTAGTTAACATGCAAGCAGCAGCATTTTGCACAAGCTGCAAACGATGAAGACATGACTGGTTAACTCCAACATAAAGTGCATTACAGTAGATCAAAAGCGAACTAACAAAAGCATGGAGGGCTTTCTCAAGATCAGCCTTGCTCAGGAAGGGCTTGACTTTAGAGAGAAGGCGAAGCTGAAAAAAGCTTGCTTTAAATCATAGAATCAATCGGCTTATCAAATTTTAGACTACTGTCTCTAGCAATTATTGCTATTTTCAGACAAGCGCAACAGTAATTTTCACACTTTGTGCCATGTTGTTTAAATGCCAAATCCTTGTGGGTGTGCCGGTCTGAAAAGGAGGTGTGTTGCATTGCTGGCGCGTTGCTATTTTGAGCAAATAGACCGTGCCACTGACAACTAAAAGTTGGTCTAAAGTGCATCACAGAGCGCGTTAGTTATAGGCAAGGCAGGTTTATTTATATAGCACATTTCATACACAATGGTAATTCAAAGTGCTTCACATAAACAAGAATAAAAGAAACAAGAAAATAAAAAGGATTAAAAGAATTAAAAATTATTAAAGCAGATGAAAACAGATTAACATGTGTTAAACAGGTTATAAAAGAATGAAAACGAAAAGAAAGACATAACAGTGTGATCTGTGGGACGTAGCACAGTGCTCATTCAGTAAAGGCACAGCTAAACAGATGTGTTTCAGTCTTGATTTGAATGTGCCTAGTATTGGAGCACATCTGATCATTTCTGGAAGCTGATTCCAGCAACAGGGGGCGCTGTTAGTAGCTGAAAGCTGATTCACCCTGCTTTGACTGAACTCTTAAAATTTGTAATTTACTTGATCCTAATGATTTGAGTGACCTGTTAGGTTTATATTCAGTGAGCATATCTGTAATGTATTGAGGTCCTAGGCCATTTAGTGATTTATAGACAAGTAATAATACTTTAAAATCTATTCAGAATGTAGCTGGGAGCCAGTGTAAAAAAACGTTGTGCGCCTATGCAGGTCCAAACACTTACAAATTGCTTAATACACACAGGATGTGCAGCAATACACAAGTATCTTTACAAATGAAAAAGAATTAAAGGATTAAAATGTTACAAAAATGATTATTTCCTACATAAATATAAAAACCACTGCCTCCATGCCTTCATGTCGGGGGGCTTTTTTTCAGTTTATTTGTGACAATCTGCAGTAGTATAATGCTATTATTATTAGTAGTATTATTTATTATATGCATATTTATATTTGTTTTAATAAAAACAAGTTTAGATTTCTCCACCTGTGGGGTTTTGGAGACGTCTGCATCACCATATGGGGCTTAACAATAGAACCTCATTATTGGTGCAACACAACTGACTCTTAATTCAATTCAATTCAATTCATCTTTATTTGTATAGCGCTTATACAATGTAGATTGTGTCAAAGCAGCTTCACATGGAAGATTATAGTGAATTGAAACAGTGTCAGTTCAAATTTCAGAGATTAAGTTCAGTTCAGTTTAGCTCAGTTCAGTGTGGGTTAATAATCACTACTGAGAGTCCAAACACTGAAGAGCAATGTGAGGGAATGTGAGATGAGACTCTGATTGGTTTAATGCACGTTATGCTCAAAACACATCCATAACTCATTAAGAGAAGCACAACCCTGTTAGACCATGCGCCAGGGCACAGAGCGTATTTTTTCGTCCTTAAAATAGCAAAAGTGGAATCAGACATGCCCATGATGCTTTTGCGCCATGAGCTTTAGACTTTGTGCCTAGATCGTGAAAATGGAGCCCAAAGTTTAAAAGTTGTCGGACAAAAGATCAAGGTCCCATAATGCAATTCACAAGCATATGAAATTTAATAATAAAATAAAAATATAAATCACAAATTATAGAAAACTAATTTACGGATGTTTTTTCAGTGTAGGAAACAAAAAAAAATTACTATGGAAGTCAGATGCTGCATCCCAATTAGCATACTATACTATCCTCTTAAGGCCCAAGGTGTTTTTTTTACATGCACTTTTTATTTCTCTTTGCTATTTGGGCTTATTAGAATTAGAATAAAAATCTAAGTGTCATCTTTTGATATGATGTACTTTTAGAGAAAAAAATGATGTCTATATATGTGGACTCGGGGTCCGAATTTACATACAACACTTTTTCCGGATTTTTTTTTTATGCATATATAACATAGACATTTTTTTTTTTTTTACTTGCTTTGACTATCAGAGAGTAAAAACAACATATTTTCCCCATTTCGGACAGTTAAAAAAGGGTTTAGGACATTTCATATGCTGCAAAACAGCTGCAGGATGATACTGTATGTCTGTAACAAAATATAAAACGTTCAAAGTATTTTAAATAGCCACTTAAGAGCTAAAATGTGCTGTCCACGTATGTGGACACTCAAGCCCTAGGAGGTCATACTATCTTAGCATGTCCCAAATCATAGCATGTTGAAATATTCCAAAGAAATGAGTATTCCAAAGTTGATGGTCTACAATTTCTAGTAAAACGTTGAAGTGCAGATTTATGTGTGCTCTAATTGAAAATTGTGCCCATAGTGCATTGTGTTTAACGATTAGAACTACAAATACAAATTTTAAAAAGTGTTAAACTACAAACATGGCGGATGCACAACACTGACGGTTAATTGAAGGTGTTTGGATGATACGTAATTAATAACCATCCATCTGGAATATGATTATTTTGCACATCATCTGCAACAATGTGAAGTTTTATATAGATGCATTTTGTCATTAACTTCTGAATGCATCACGCAAACACATGGAAAAAATGGCATATTAACCTGCTGCTGCTTCTTCAATGTGGTCAGAAATTAAATATGAAAAGAATATGTATAAGACGTCGAGATGATTGACAAGACTCGTAACTAAGCAACAGAACAGTTCATTCATGAAAAATTGTATATTCATGAAAAATTGTATATTGTTGTCATTTTTACTGTCATTATGACTATCATTACATTATTACCATTGTCATTACCTACCACTGATTGATTTTGTTTTATCTAAGTTTTATTTATATCTATATTACATGCTTCATTTTTTAATATTTACGACCTATAATAATATTCCTTCTACTGTTATGTTGTATATTTCATGTTCTCTTATTTATGTACTTTGATCGGTCCACCCAATTATCTTTTCATGCACACAGGGTTGTCACGATACTGGAATTCGGTACCAATCGGTACTGAAATTTTAAAAACATCCATTTCCTGCTAACATTTGAGCATGAGTGCATTATTTGCAAACAGCGCTGATTTGCCAATGTGTTCACATGCTCAACAGAAATGATTGTTGGTTGTTTACCGAGTGTAACCACAGATACAGGGACACTAGAGCGTTTTAAAGTCACGTCGATCAGCTGCTCTGTCTGTGAGCTTACATACGAGTGATCCGTTGATGAATCACTGCTTTAAAACACTCCGGCTGTGTACGAAACGCATACTTCCATACTATATAGTACGCTAAAATCAGTATGCGAGGAAAGTAGTATGTCTGAATTCATAGAATTCGAAAATCAGTATGCGAGAAATACCCGGATGACTTACTACTTCCCGCGAGATTCTGAAGTGCGCATCCCATGCACGCTGCGCTATCCCTTGATGCCCCGCGAGAGAATTCATGAATGGGAGTGAAGTGACACAACTGACACAGGAAGGTCACGTGACCTTGACAAAATGGCGGATGTAGTACATTAACAAATTCGCACATTCATGCTTCTCACATTCATACTGTATAGAACATACTCTTCCAACAGCCGAGTAGTACGTTTAAATTCAAATGCAGTACCTACTGAGTAGTAGGCGGTTTCAGACGCAGCCTCCCTGTATCTGTAGTTACACTCAGCAAACAGTGGTGAGTTTGGTGAACTGATGACCTTCACAGCCAATCACAGTCACTTCTGTTGAGCACATGAACACAATGGCACTCAAATGTTAGCGGGAAACGTATGTTTTTAAAATTTCAGTATCGATTGGTACCGAATTCCAGTATTGTGACAACCCTAGCACACACACGTTGTTTTATTTTGTTTTTTCATCTCTGTCCTTTGTTTTCTCTTTTGCATTTGTATGTGATTACATGTAATTTGTGAATCTCTTTGCATAAAAAAAAATAAAAATAATAAAAAATATATACTTTTAGGATGTAGTACAAGTAGGCGAACTAGAACATGGTTAATGGGTCCAAGCAATCAGCATTTTTCAAAATATCTACTTTTGTTTTAAACAGAAAAAAGATGCTGTTATGAGCAAAAATGATGACAGAATTTTCATTTTTGGGTCAACTACCCCTTTAACTTAGATTTCTCTTTCATTGTTAAAGGTTTACATCAAGCATATTAGATATGGTTTAGTTTCCACATTTAGACACACACCATTCTCCCATTCCCAATGCCAAAACATTGGAAAGCCAGCTGCTATTAAACATGTTTCAGTCAAGCTGTTTTACGCCATTCTTGCCATTTACAAACTTCAAAGAACTGCAAATCCTTAAAGATTTACTTGGCAACATGCAACCGGCTAAATAAACAGCAACAGCATTTACAGTCTAACGAAAATGACATCAACCTAAAAATACTTGGGCATCGCTCCCAGCATGCATTAGCCCTGAGGAACAACTGCATGTTTTTGTGTGTGTGTAGCGCTTATATAACCTTTAAATACATTTTTCCCCCTCAGTGTATAACCTCTTAACGTCACCGGACTGTCTACCGGATCTACTGCACGGTGGTTTGGCAGAGCAGGGAGTAACGGAGCTCTTTATTCTCACAACGTTCCGGATCCAACCTGGAACCGGAAACACCATATTTAGCCTGTACAATCCACGAGACAACAGCAAGTACTTTGAATTCTCGGTGTTTGGAAAAGCCAATAAAGGTAAACTTTTGACTATTCCCTACTTTTGACAATGATCTGTATGTGCCATAATTGGTGTGATGCATCTTAAAAATAGGTCCCAGTTTATATTAAGTGGCCTTAATCACTATGTACTTACTGTACTTAGTCATTTGGTACAACTCACTTATTGTGTACATACAGTTGGAGTCAGAATTATTAGCCCTCCTGAATTATTCTATATTTTTTTCCACAATTTCTGTTTAACGGAAATACTGTGGAAAATTCCTTGCTCTGTTAGTCACCATTTAGGAAATATTTTTAAAAAGCGGAGGGCTAATAACCGTGACTTCAACTGTACATGTTGTTTTTACATTATACTTATACACTCACTGGCCACTTTATTAGGTACACCTGTCCAACTGCTCATTAAGGCAAATTTCTAATCAGCCAATTACATGGCAGGAACTCAATGCATGTAGACATGGTCAAGATGATCTGCTGCAGTTCAAACAGAGCATCAGAATGGGGGAAAAAAGGTAATTTAAGTAACTTTGAACATGGCAAGGTTGTTGGTCCCAGACAGGCTGGTCTGAGTATTTCAGAAACTGCTGATCTACTGGGATTTTCACGCACCACCATCTCTAGGGTTTACAGAGAATAGTACAAAGCCAGACTGGTTCCAACCGAGGTATGCAGAAGAGCATCTCTGAACGGACAACACGTCCAACCTTGAGGCAGATGTTCTACAGCAGCAGAAGACCAGACTGGGTGCCACTCCTGTCAGCTAAGAATAGGAAACTAAGGCTGCAATTCACCCAGGCTCACCAAAATTTGACAGTAGAAGATTGGAAAAACGTTGCCTGGTCTGACAAGTCTCAATTTCTGCTGCAACATTCAGATGGTAGGGTCAGAATTTGGCATCAAAAACATGAAAGTATGGATCCATCCTGCCTTGTATCAACAGTTCAGGCTGGTGGTGGTGATGTAATAGTGGGGGGGATATTGTTTTGGCACACTTTGGGTAATTGATGCTCACATAGTACCAACTGAGCATTGTGTCAACGCCTCAGTCCTCCTGAGTATTGTTGCTGACCATGTCCATCCCTTTATGACCACAGTGTACTCATCTTCTGATGGCTACTTCCAGCAGAATAACGCACCATGTCATAAAGCGCGAATCATCTCAGACTGGTTTCTTGAACATGACAATGAGTTCACTGTACTTAAATGGCCTCCACAGTCACCATTTCTCAATCCAATAGAGCACCTTTGGGATGTGGTGGAATGGGAGATTTGCATCATGAATGTGCAGCTGACAAATCTGCAGCAACTGCGTGATGCTATCATGTCAATATGGACCAAAATACCTTATTGAATCTACGCCATGAAGGATTAAGACAGTTCTGAAAGCAAAACGGGGTCCAACCCGATACTGGTAAGGTGTACCTAACAAAGTGGCCGATGAGTGTATTTTAAAAGTTGTCTGCATGTAATTACATTCCTAATTCCACTGATGACCATCCCTTACACATTAACCTACCCTTAAATTCACCCATACCACCAAAGCTGTCCCTACATTTCCCATATCCCACCTCAGTAGCACCATAAGTCTTGTGCAATACAAGTACATGTAAGTACCTAGTATTTAAGACCACAATATAAAGTGGGACCTAAAAATAAAGGTTGCAATAGACGTTTTTACAGCAATGTCATTTACTAAAAGTTTTATCAAAGAATCTTTTTTTATAGCTTGAAGGACATTTTAATACTCTAAAGAACATTTTTTCCATAATAAAGAATCATTTGTGGAATGAAAAGGTTGTTCTTGGAAGCAATGATGCCAATAATGAACCTTTATTTTTAGGAGTGGCCTTAAAAATGATTATATTTATGAACATTTAATATTTATACTACATTTAATATCATACTTATAATACTACAATATTTAACACAATCTAAATATGAACAGAAATATTAACTATAGCATTTACAAAGATTAATAAATATCATAAAAATGTATTGGAAAATTAACTATGTTCATTGGAGCATTTGTTTTGCAAAAAAAAAAAAAAAAGTTCCATATGTCATTTGCTGAAAACAAATGTGAATAGTAGATTTTTTTTTACTTCAGACATAGTCTGATGCATAAATGACATCAGGAAGAATAATTCAGTTTGGTTTCTCTCGAGATTTTCCTATTGGGTTTTATAATGGGGGTTTATAATTACTGAATAAAACAGTCTGTGATGAATATAATTTGATTATACTTACTTGAAAGTCTTAAACCAAAGTTGTCCAAGTTGCTTAATAAAAACATATATTATAAAAGACATGTACTGTAGCTTCAAAATTCACATTTTCTACATGGATGTGTCCATTGAGTTTTACCAAAACCAAACCAACAATGTTTACCAAAGATTTTATTTTTCTTATAAATTGAAAATCCCATTCATAAAAACCCGCATTTTTCTTCTAGGTTAACGTCATTTTGCAATTACAGTACATGTTAATCAATTGTATTAAAACATACTAGAGTTTTTCTAGACATGTGTAGATGTGGTCTATAAGAATAAACTGACATAGACTTGCAAATTGACTTATAGTCAGTCAAATATGTTGGTGGACCATTAAATATTTTGTCCATTAATTCTAGTAATACTTAAATGACTACGACCTCTAGGCGAACTATCGCAATATGTGACCCTGGACCACAAATCTTGTGCAAAACTTAACACAAAAGTTTTAGCCAAAGATACATTGTATGGGTATTTTTTTCTTTTATGCCCAATATCATTAGAATATTAAGTAAATATCATGTTCCGTCAAGACAATTTGTCAATTTCCTATTGTAAATATATAAAAACAACATTTCTGATTGGTAATGTACATTGCTGAGAACTTAATTTTGACATCTTTACTCATGATTTTCTCAGTATTTTGGTGTTTTTGGTCCATCAGATTTCAAATATTTGTATCTCAGCCAAATATTGCCCTATCCTCACAAAATATAAATCAATGTAAAGCTTATTTACTCAAAATAATATCAGATAGTGCATAAATCTCAATTCCCCCCCAAAAAAATTAGACGTATGATTGGTTTTGTAGTCCAGGCTCACGTATAGAGTTTAAGCTTGAGTAAATATGTAAATATGACAGATATGTGCTGTTATACAGTGCTATCTGTAAACAATAATAACCATTAATTAAGTTTTCCATATTTTGTGACTGATGTTTTTATTTTTCCACATTTACTTATGCTTTTGAATTGCATTATGGGAGCTTGATCTTTCTTCCAACAACTTTAAACCTTGAAAAGTTTAAAAAAGTGACTTTTATTGACATTTTTAATATTTTAAAGTGCTATATTGTCTGGGTTGGTGTTGTATATTACACTACAAAAACCTTGTACTAAACTGCCAGTACAGTATTATCTGTAATTTTACACACTTATTACTCTCTTTATTATTTCGTGTACATTATTTCAAACTACTAAAATGTCAATAAAAGTCACTTTGTTAAACTGAAGAGTTGAATTTTCAACATCAAAATTTGACAGAGCAGAGATCAACATCCCATAATGCAATTCACAACCATAAACAGAACTACAAATACATAAATACAGACAGTTTATACAGTGTAACTTAATCTCTTTCTCTGTAGCTATTTTGCGATACCTGCGCAGAGATGGCAGGATGAGCGCGGTCACCTTTAACAAACTGAACCTGGCTGACGGCGAGAAGCATCGGCTGCTCTTCCATCTGAAAGGACTGGAGGTGGGACATCCCAGAGGCTTCCCGCACAGCCAGGGGGCGCTACCTGTGCCAGGGGTGGAGCTACACCTGGACTGCAGACTGGTGGAGACTCTGAGAGATTTACCAGCTGTGTTTAACGGCCTAAACAATCACCAGGCGGTGGAGCTCAAAACTATGCAGGGGAAAGCACAAGTACACATGTTTATTATTATTTTTGTATTTTAATTTAAATGAATAGTTCACCCAAAGATGAACATTTACTCACTATTTACTCTCACTCTAGTGGTTTCAACCCTTTATGAGTTTCTTTCGTCTGTTGAACTCTTAAAGAAGATATTTTGAAGAAAGCTGAAAACCTGGTTGTCAATGGTTGAGACATTTTTCAAAATATCTTCATTTGTGTTCAACAGAAGAATGCAACTCATAAAGGTCTGAAACAAGTAAAGTGTGAGTAAATGATGACGGAATTATCACTTTTGGGTGAACTAATCACTGTAATTTCTTTAATATACACACAACAAGAAGGAACAAACATTGGCTCATACTGTAGACAAGGACACATATCTTAAACACAACTTAGTCACAAAACATACAATCAAAACTAGACTCTATATATATAATGTCAAAAGCGTCACTGCGTTGTACATTTGTACAAAATAAATAAATAAAAGGAGGTATTGATTCGTACTGTAGGAAAAAAATACGACAAAAAGCGACAACAAAACAAAATATATCTTAGTTACAAAACATACAACCAAAACTAGACAATATATATACTCACCGGCCACTTTATTAGGTACACCTTACTAGTAACGGGTTGGACACCCTTTTGCCTTCACAACTGCCTTTATCCTTCGTGGCACAGATTCAACAAATATTCCTCAGAGATTTTGCTTCATATTGACATGATAGCATCACGCAGTTGCTGCAGATTTGACAGCTGCACATTCATGATGCGAATGTCCCGTTTCACCACATCCCAAAGATGCTCTATAGGATTGAGTTTTGGTGACTGTGGAGGCCATTTGAGTACAGTGAACTCATGTTCAAGAAACCAGTCTGAGATGATTTGTGCTTTATGACATGGTGTTATCCTGCTGGAAGTAGCCTTTAGAAGATGGGTACACTGTGGTCATAAAGGGATGGACATGGTCAGCAACAATACTCAGGTAGGCTGTGGCGTTAACGCAATGCTTAATTGGTAATAACGGGCCGCAAGTGTGCACAAAAAAATATCCCCCACACCATTACACCACCATCACCAGCCTGAAACGTTGATACAAGGCAGGATGGACAGTGATGCCAACTTAGCGGCTTTGTCGCTATATTTAGCCACTTTTCAGACCCCCCTAGCGTCAAATTTTCAAAAAAGCCACTTGCGACAAATCTAGCGATTTTTTTTTTTGTGTGTTACTGGAGATTTTTATAGACTGTCATGTGTCCATATTGTACCATCCCTACTCTTCTAAACGAGCTGCGGGTGATGCCTTCGGCCCCTCCCCCGCCTCAGAGCACTGACAGGCGGTCCTCGTACAGCAGTCTCTCACACCTGCAGCCTGTAAGCAGATCACTCCTCTGCATACCGACGGCAAATGATTAAGCACAGGGAGTGTGAGGTATTTCCATTGTACAGTCAATCCGTTCTGCTTCTCCTTTATTTTAACTATTTCATTTGACTTTATTCTTTTCTTGTTCATAATCACAGATGTTTTAATGACAGTTTTGGAACTTGTCTTTTAGTTTATTACGTCTGAGAGATTACTGCAAATTCACAACACATCTATGATATACTGTATTTAAACAGCAATACATTTAGTTAGGCAAGGCAAGGCAAGGCAAGGCAAGGCAAGGCAAGGCAAGGCAAGGCAAGGCAAGGCAAGGCAAGGCAAGTTTATTTATATAGCACATTTCATACACAGTGGCAATTCAAAGTGCTTTACATAAACAGGAATAAAAGAAACAAGAATAAGAAAAAAAAAATAAATAAAAACAGATAATAAAAAAAAACAGATAAAAACATATAAAAACGTGTTAAAACAGGTTAAAAAAGAATGAAAAAAAAGAGAAAAACATAATAGTGCGATCTGTCGGACGTAGCACAGTGCTCATTCAGTAAAGGCACAGCTAAACAGATGTGTTTTCAGTCTGGATTTGAATGTGCCTAATGTTGGAGCACATCTGATCATTTCTGGAAGCTGATTCCAGCAGCGAGGGGCGTAGTAGCTGAAAGCTGATTCACCCTGCTTTGACTGAACTCTTGGAATTTCTAGTTTATATGATCCTAAAGATCTGAGTGATCTGTTAGGCTTGTATTCAGTAAGCATATCTGTAATGTATTGAGGTCCTAGGCCATTTAGTGATTTATAGACAAGTAATAATACTTTAAAATCTATTCTGAATGTAACTGGGAGCCAGTGTAAAGACCTGAGGACAGGTGTGATGTGCTCTGATCTCCTGGTTCTGGTCAGAATCCTGGCCGCAGCGTTCTGGATGAGCTGCAACTGTCTGACTGTCTTTTTGGGAAGGCCCGTGAGGAGGCCGTTACAGTAATCCACCCTGCTGCTGATAAAAGCATGAACAAGTTTCTCTAAGTCTTCACTGGAAACAAAGCATCTGATTCTTGCAATGTTTTTGAGATGATAGTATGCTGATTTACTAACTGCTTTGACATGACTACTGAAACTCAGATCTGACTCCAGAGTCACACCAAGATTCTTGACCTTATTTTTTGTTGTTTGACCCTTAGTGCCAAGGTACGCATTCACCTTGAGAACCTCATCTCTGTTCCCAAATGCAATGACTTCAGTTTTCTCTTTGTTTAACTGAAGAAAGTTTTGGCACATCCAACTGTTCATTTCATCAATGCATTGGCAGAGGGTGTCAATAGGGCTGTAGTCATTAGGTGTTAAGGCTAAGTAGATCTGAGTGTCATCAGCATAGCTGTGGTAGGAAATTTGGTTCTTTCTCATTATTTGGCTCAGAGGGAGCATATAAAGGTTGAACAGGAGAGGTGCCAGAATCGAGCCTTGTGGGACTCCACATGTCATCGGTGTCCACCTCGACCTATGGTCACCTATACTGACATAGTAACCTCTCCCTTCAAGGTAAGATCTGAACCACTTGAGGACCGTCCCAGACAGCCCAACCCAATTTTCCAGCCTATCCAGAAGTATGCTGTGATCGACAGTGTCAAATGCAGCACTAAGATCGAGCAAAACCAGCACTGTTAGTTTACCTGAATCTGTATTTAGGCGGATATCATTGATTATCTTTATAAGAGCGCTCTCTGTACTGTGATGTGCTCTGAAACCAGATTGAAAATTGTCTAAACACCCCTTGGAGTTTAAGAATGTGTTAACCTGGTTGAAAACAACTTTTTCAATGATTTTTCCAATGAAAGGGAGATTTGAGATTGGTCTGTAATTGCTCAATAGTGTGTTATCCAGATTGCTCTTTTTCAAGAGGGGTTTAACAACTGCAGTTTTAAGTGAGTTTGGAAAAATCCCTGAGAGAAGTGAAGCATTTACCACTTTTAGGAGATCCATTTCTAAACAGTTAAACACCGTTTTGAGGAATGATGTGGGGAGCGTGTCAAGACTGCAGGTTGATGTTTTCATACTTTGCACAATCTCCTCTAAGATTTTACCATTAATTGCCATGAAATGAGACATAATGTCTGATTTCTTAAGTTGTGGTTGAGTTTGTCTGACTTCGACACAACTTGGCTGATTGGATGAGCTGATTGCCTTTCTGATATTATTGATCTTATCAGTAAAGAAATGAGCGAACTCATTACATTTACTTTCCGAGAGTAGTTCACTGGGAATCCTACTGGGGGGGTTTGTGAGTCTCTCTACCGTTGCAAAGAGGAAGCGAGTATTATTTAGATTGCTGTTTATAAGGGTTGAAAAGAAAGTCTGCCTAGCGGTTTTTAGTTTCACATTAAAAGCATGAAGACTGTCTTTATAGATATTATAGTGGACTACTAGTTTCGTCTTCCTCCACATACGCTCAGCTTTTCTGCACTGTCTTTTCAGCATTAGAACTGCTGTTGTTTTCCTCCAAGGCACATTTTTCATCCCAGTTCTCTTCCTGACTTTAACAGGAGCAATGTCATCTATGACATTCTTAACTTTAGAGTTAAACAAATCAAGAAAAGAATCAACAGAGTCTGCAGATATGCTTGGTGCTAGCGATATGGCCTTCATAAACTGCTCACTAGTGTTCTCATTTATGCATCTCTTTCTGACAGAGACAGATCTGTCTTTAATGGCTGGAGTGATCAATATATCAAAGAAAATACAGAAATGATCAGATAGTGCAACATCCTTAACAATAGTCGATGAAATGTGTAGACCCTTAGTTATAAGTAGATCAAGAGTGTGTCCACGATTGTGTGTGGGTCCTTGAACATGCTGAGTCAGATCAAAAGTGTTAAACACAGTTATGAGTTCTTTTACAGCATTGATTTCTGGATTATCAATGTGAATATTAAAATCCCCAGCAATAGTAAAATAGTCAAACTCAGAGGTTACTATTGATAACAACTCTGTAAAATCATCAATAAAAGTTGGAGAATATTTTGGAGGTCTGTAGATAATGATCAGTAAAATGCGTGGAGCACCCTTTAGTGCTATACTCAGATATTCAAAGGACAAATAGTCACCAAATGACACTTGTTTACACTCATAGACATCTTTAAACAGGGCAGCGATGCCTCCACCTCTCCTATTAGCTCTGCAAACACTCAAATAATCAAAGTTTAAAGGAGCTGTTTCATTCAGAACTGCTGCGCTACAACTGTCATCTAGCCAAGTTTCATTTAAAAGCATAAAATCAAGGCAATTTGTGTTGATAAAATCATTGACTAAAAGTGACTTATTGTTAAGTGATCGGATGTTTAAAAGTGCTAACTTAACAGTTTTAGCTGTTTTCCCTACAGTAGTCTCAGAATTACATTTAATAGACACCAAATTTGAATGATTTGCTATACGGCCTGAAGAAGTCTTCGGTTTTCTGTCACGTAATATAACACATATCTGAGTAGAGGCTACAGCCACACTGGGTTCCTGCTTGTTCTGTAAACATTTGATAAAAACACTGTTATCTAAGCAGGCCCCCGACACACATCACACATCAAAAGTTAAATTGACATGCTTACATAAAGCATAGTGCAAATATAAATACCCCTTTATTAACCATAGGCTGTATACAAACGAAACGGTAGAACGTGATGACGTCAGTAATATGCAAATTGACGTATGACGTAATCTAGCGACTTTTCGGGCAGAGCTTAGCACCTTTTCATTGAAAATAGTTGGCAACAGTAAGGATGGATTCATGCTTTCATGTTGTTAATGCCAAATGTCACAGCAGAAATAGAGATCTTTTATTGTCCAATTTTGGTGAGCCCGTGCGAATTGTAGCCTCAGTTTCCTGTTCTTGGACGTGTTGTACATTCAGAGATGCTCTTCTGCATACCTCGGTTGTAACGAGTGCTTATTTGAGTTACTGTTGCTTTTCTATCAGCTGGAACCAGTCTGGCCATTCTCCTCTGACCTCTGGCATCAACAAGACATTTGCACCAACAGAACTGCCGCTCACTGGATATTTTCTCATTTCTCACCATTCTCTGTATTCCCTAGATATGGTTGTGCATGAAAATCCCAGTAGATCAGCAGTTTCTGAAACACTCAGACCAGCCTGTCTGGCACCAACCATGCCACGTTCAGTCCCTTAAATCACCTTTCTTCCTCATTCTGATGCTCGATTTGAACTGCAGCAGATCGTCTTGACCATGTCTACATGCCTAAATGCACTGAGTTGCTGCCATGTGATTGGTTGATCAGAAATTTGTGTTAACGAGCAGTTGGACAGGTGTATCTAATAAGTTGACCAGTGAGTGTATATAAAACCTTAAAAGCAAAAAAAAATAAATAAATTAGGAGATTGACCCCAAAATGTATGGCGCTAGTTCTTAAAAATCATAAGGTGCGTCCCAAATCGCATACTTATGCACTATTCGCCGCCATTTTGAAGTATAAATAGTGTAAGTAGTGTGTTCACACTGAAAGCCCTAAAAAATAACAAGTGCATTTTAAATACCCGGATGATGCACTCATTCAACCGGTAAAATTAAGTGGGGAATGATGGACACTTCACGCACTCAACGACCGCAGCTTTGCTCACGTAGCGGAAGGGGTGGAGATGTTGGGCACACATGTTGGATAACTTTATTTATTTTGGATTGTGAAAGCAAAATACTCCTACGAGAGTGATTATAGTGCCTCCCGATGGTGAATGCGGTTATACTCATGGCAGGTATTATCTGGTACTTTGGTCATTTATTGCACTAATTTGGCAACCGTCAAACATCATCAGGGAAACGCTTTGATCTTCCGCTTAGTAAAAAAACCATTAGTGTTCGATTTGGGACAACACTACATTCATATACTATGCTGCTGAGTGTGTAAGTGCACAAGTACATAGTGCATAGTGTACAGTGTGCCATTTGGGACGCAGCTTTAGTCTCTCCATCTGAATAACCGAGATCATACCTAAAATCCAGTTCTGAAATTAAGGGGGTAAAGTTGACTTCCAATTCTTAAAGGGCCATGAAACCCCCCTGTCTGCAGGGTGTTTTCACACCTCTAGTTTGGAAAAAGTCAGTAAAGTGGGCGTGTCCAGCTCTGTTTAGGTGGGAGTGTCGGGGGAGGAAAGAGGGAAGGATTTGCAAATATTGGAGTTTCCGTTTGGTCACGCAGACACAGGGGAGAAAGACAGTGACTGTGTTTACATGGACATCAGTAATCCAATTACTTACCAAATTATTAATTTGTGGACTTTAACTGCAGTTTGGCACTTTCACTTTTTATTCAGGAACATTTCCTGCATGTCGCTCGTGACAAACGAGATATTGAAAGCGAGAAACTGCTGGACAGTGGAGTTTTTATGTAATGTTTGATACCGCACGGCGAATGGGAGAAAAAAAATCCTCCGCATTTCTCTGTAAGATACGCTCGGTAGGTAGCGTCAGAAAGCCGTGTGTGTCTAGACTATCCTGTCACAAAACGCGGCGAAAATTCTACACGACGGTCAATATTTGATTGCTGTTTATATTCGGAGAGCAGCATTTACAGCGGATCTTTCAGTCTATAATATTGTACTATAACATTGCAGTGATATTAACATACTGTAAACTTAGTAACTAAATTATTTTGACTGAGGTATGTCTTTAAAAACTGAAAGAGCACTGCTGACGATACGAACTAACTTTGCCATCTGAATGAACAAACAAAGGGCACTGATCACATACACTTACCAAATCTGTAGAGACAGGACAGTCACACTGGAACTGTGTCTTTTTTTTTAAAAGAAGACGAGCGGAAAATCCAGATTTCATCATTTCCAGATGCGAAAAGCTCTCGGGTAAAAAATGTTCCTTACAAACGCATTCTGTCGCGTGCACTGTAGTCCACAGGAGTCCAGCAGCTCTCTCACAGCGGGAAAATGAAAACAAAACCTTCGTTGCAGCACATTAATAAACGCAGAACACTAATAAATGCAACACTGATGACCCATGATTCCAAATTCTTGTTCTTTCACTTGTTTTGGCAACAGCGTGGCGTCTCTCTGTCCTCTGAACACTGTAACAGGTAAAACCTCTCCGAAGCTATCATGCATATTAATGAAGTTAATGAAGCCGCATATACACAATAGAGCGTGCTGATTGGTTTGAACAAAATCTTTCTCATGAATTAATGCCGCACCCTCAGAGACGTCACAATGTTCTCATAGGGACAGACAGCCACTCTCCACGCTGGATTTACACGCAAGTATCTAATCGCCGTGACGCAGCTTCAAAAATTCGTTTCAAACTGGAAGAACGAATTTGCTCAAAATAACGCAAAAACAACCAATTTTCACTTTTTAGTGCAATATATGTGTCCTAATAGTGTTTATAGCAGCGTGGGACACATATATGACTGTCAACAGCTCAAAAAATGTGTTTTGGTGTTTCGTGACCCTTTAAGCACCAGTCCAGGGGTGCCCAAACTTGGTCATGGAGGGCCGGTGTCCTGTTTAGTTCCAAGCCCAATCAGTCACACCTGGTCTAGCTAATCAAGCTGTTACTAGGCTTTCTAGAAACATCTGTGCAGGTGTGTTGAGGCAAGTTGGAGCTAAATTCTGTAGGACATTGGCCCTCCAGGACAGAGTTTGGGCACCACTGCACCAGTCTTTTAGCCACAAAATGTACATGTTTGTTATCTTTACCATGTCTGTGAAGCACTTTGTTTAACATTCATGTTGTTTTAAGGTGCTATACAAATAAAGTTGACCTTGATGTATTGTGAAAAGCCAAAAATGGCAAGTTCATCATCTGGTGGAAAAGGTCTGCTGTCAGCCTTGGAGAAACACTCAAATTTATTTATCCAGGATCCAGAACAAGTATACAATATGTTTAATAGTTAAACACTCACATGCTGAGAGATATATTTGGATGGTTTTTGTTGCATGCACTAATACCCTAATATAATCTCCCCATTGTGCTCCTTTTGGGTTCTCATTGGCAGGAGGGCTTGGAGGAGCTCAAACTGGCATACGGCGATTCAGTGGAAAATGTTGCATCGCTGCAGGACTGCCACACTCAGAGTGACTCCGTACAGGCTTTAGGTAACGACTTGATTAATTCTTTATTTAGTCTTTTGGTCACACTTTACAATAGGGCTTCATTAGTTTAATATTACTTAATGCATTTACAAACATGAAATAACAATGAACTATACTTGCACAGCATTTATTAATCATAGTTCAAATCCAAATATATGCTTGTTAACATTAATTCACTGTAACTTTAATGTTAACAAAGATGAATACCATAATATATGTTTTGTTGATTGTTTGTTTATATTTGTTAACATTAACTACTACAACCTTATTGCAAAGAGTTTTTATTTGTAGCCATGTTTAGCCAAACCCCATAAGCTTTTTATATTCATGCCAAAGCCAACATGAAAGTATTACAATAATTATGCTGTGTATAGTAAAACTGCAACAACAACTAATTAATAAACAAACAAACATATACATATATTAAAACAAAAGTCATATACAGCGGGGAAAATAAGTATTGAACACGTCACCATTTTTCTCAGAAAACATATTTCTAAACGTGCTGTTGACTTGAAATTTTCAACAGATGTTGGTAACAACCAAAGATATCCATATATGCAAAGAAAACAAATCGAATTAGTTTACAAAAAGAGATGTGTAATAAATTGAAATGACGCAGGGATAAAACTATTGAACACATGAAGAAAGGGAGGTGTAGAAAGGCAGTGAAAGCCCAGACAGCAGCTGAAATCTCTCAGTAGTTCTTCAGCAACCCTCTGCCCTTCATCAGTGTAAATGAATATGAGCTGCTTTAGTCCAACATCTACATTAGCAGGATGATAAAGATAAAACTATTTCAGCAAGACAATGATCCAAAGCACAGCCAAGGAAACTCTCAAATGCTATCTGAAAAAGAAAATCAAGCTGTAGAATGGCCCAGTCAATCGCCTAACTTGATTCCAATAGACAATACAAAATAAAGCTCAGATTTGATAGACGAGACCCACAGAAACATCAAGATTTTGACACTCTGTTGAAGTCTGTGAAAAACTCACACCTGAGCAATGCATGTGTCTTCATTCTCCATATGAGAGGCGTCAAAAAAGCCTTTTATATAAAAGTATTAAATACATTTCAGTAGTTCAGCACTTCCTCCTTGTGTCATTTCATTGTTATTACACAGAACTCATTATTCAGATTTGTTTGTTTTGTTTTATGCTTGTATTGTTTGGGTTTTTACCAAAATAGAAATATTATTCCTAGGAAAAACATGACGTGTTCAATACTTATTTTCCTCACAGTATTTGAGAGTTACTTTAGACACTGACCATTTACTTTTATTTTCCTTTTATAACTAAATAAACCAAAAAAATCAGGTAGACAGTGAATAGTAATGGGACAAAACTAAATGAATAAAGAAAGAGTCTGAAAAGTCTGAATCTGAAAGTGTAAAGCAAATATACAGTTGAAGTCAGAATGATTAGCCCCCTGAATTATTAGCCCCCCTGTTTATTTTTTTCCCCAATTTCTGTTTAACGGAGAGAAGATTTTTTCAACACATTTCTAAACATAATAGTTTTAATAACTCATTTCTAATAACTGATTTATTTTATCTTTGTCATGATGACAGTAAATAATATTTTATTAATATTTTTTAAGTTATTGCAATACGATGTTTTGTTCTGTAGACTATCGAAAAAAAATTAGCTTAAAATGGCTTTTAAAAATTTAAAAACTACTTTTATTCTAGCTGAAATAAAGCAAATAAGACTTTCTCCAGAAGAAAAAATATTTTCAGACATACTGTGAAAATTTCCTTGCTCCGTTAAACATCATTTGGGAAATATTTAAAAAAGAATGAATAATTCAAAGGGGGGCTAATAATTCTGATTTCAAACGTATATATGTGTGTGTGTGTGTATATATATATATATATATATATATATATATATATATATATATATATATATATATATATATATATATATATATATATATATATATATATATATATATATATATATATATATATATATACTCTCAGAAATAAAGGTACGCGAGCTATCACTGGGGTGGTACCTTTTCAAAAGGTACACATTTGTACTTAAAGGGTCCATATTGGTACCTCAGAAGTATATATTAGTACCTACAAATTTTAAGAGAAACATTTTTGTACTTTTTCAGGTACTAAAATGTACCCTTGAGGTATTAATATGGACCTTTTAGGTACAAATGTGTACCTTTTAAAAAGGTACCACCCCAGTGACAGCTCGTGTACCTTTATTTCTGAGAGTGTATAGAGACACACATACTACATATCTTAAAATTTTAAAGCTATTAATATTCATAAGTAAGAGTAATAAAGTTGTATTTATTATTAATACATTTAAAAATATATACATATTTACTACTCCTCTAAAATATGTCATTCTAAAAAAACAATTGCTGGTCATCTTGATCCTGAAGCAAGCATGAGTGGTGCTTGCATGTGCAAAATCTGCCACCCACAGTGCTAGAATGTCATTGGTGGTTGCTAAGCAGTTGCTAGGGTGTTTGTTACAAATAAAGCATTTTCTGATGGCATAAACAGGATTTTTCCATTAAGGATGACTAGAGCAATACGAGACCAATTACAGGGTGCACCTTTGAGAAAAAGAGCTGGAGTAAAATCTGTTAAAATGATTAAATTAGTTTTTTTGTTGTTTGTAAAGGGCTTAACACAAAACAGCTTACAACTCAAATGCTGGAGCTAACAAAGGTCATTAATGAGCTGAAAGACGTTCTTATTCAACAGGTAAATCTTTCCTGTCTATTACTCATTTGTACCCTTTTGTTTAATGTTCCTAATTTCCACCATTCCTTATTTACGACTAGGATGTCCTTGTGTTTGCACGCATGTTTACAGGTGAAGGAAACATCTTTCCTCAGAAACACCATCTCTGAGTGCCAGGCGTGCGGTAAGACCAAGCAAGATCATGACGTGCATGAGTAAGCTGATGCAGATAAGAGACCCAAACAACACATTTTTTAAATATCCATGTGGGAAACAAACACAAAGTGGCCAAAGCTGAAGTAGACTTGAAGCAGTGCAATCATGAAAGTTGATCTAATGCTTGTTGGAATATTTAATCAATTCCATGCATGTTCAATAAAAAAAGGTCAGGAGAGGTTTTTCTGCAATGTCAGAAATCGTAGTAATTTATTGTATACAAATAAATAATTTGATTACCAGAATTCTGATATCCTTAATGCAATGCAAGGAGGTATGTAATTCAAACAATACAAATACAATTTTTTTTAATGAAAAGAAAAAGAGACAAAAATAATAAAAAATATTTTCATTTTTTGGACTCTTTTAAAGCATAAAAATACCAAATGTTTGCAGATATTTAAGAAACATGCTTAACTGAACACACTTGTTTATCTAAAACAGTGCTATTCAGTTACTCTTTTTTTTGAAAATGTGGGATCCATGTTGCAATATTTGTAACTCCGCCCACTGCCAGTTTACCCAATTATATTTCACCACCCTGGGTTGCCTTGGTGGAAAAAACAGTGTATTTCATTTCAGTCTTGAAGGCTGCCTCTATATACTGTATGTGAGCACATATAACATATATTACAAAAGTAAACATTAGCCGAGCAGCTTACAGTGCAAGGCTCGATCGATTAACAGAAAGAAGATTAACACATTTCTATAGTTTTAATAGCTCATTTCTAATAACTGATTTCTTTTATCTTTGCCATGATGACATGGATAATATTTTACTAAAAGCACTTTTTTAAAAGAAATATTGCTTAAGGGGGTTAATACTATTGACCTTAAAATGGGTTTAAAACAATTAGAACTGCTTTTATTTTAGCTGATATAAAACAATTAAGACTTTCACAACAAGATATTAGAAAATACTATGAAAAATTCCTTGCTCTGTTAAACATCATTTGGGAAATATTTGAAAAAGAAAAGAAATTTACAAGAGGAAAAAAATCTTGCCTCCAACTATATATATAAATATATATATATATTTATATATATATATATATATATATATATATATTTATATTTATATATATATATATATATATATATATATATATATATATATATATATATATATATATATATATATATATATATATATATATATATATATATTAGGCATGGGCTGGTATAAGATTCTGACAGTATGATAATCTTGGATATAAATATCACGGTTTTGTGATTACTTCTCTAAAATATATTCTTTTTAAATGTCTGGGTAAAAAACAAAACCCTTTTTCCCCTTTGAACACAACATATTTTATTTTGAGAAACATTTAAAATATTTTGTAACTCTAAACATGTCAGGCTAAATAATTCAAATTAATCATTGACTACTGCTGTGATCATTTGTTTCAAAGACAGATTTCTTTACAATTTAAAATGGCATATTTGGAGATTTTTTATTTTCTGCTGGAGATACTGTTGTGTTTAAAAAAAAAAAAAAAAAAAAAAAAAACGGTATAGCAGAAAATTTGGCGGTTTTAAAACCTTGACTTTTCCAAACTGCGGTATACCTTGAAAACGGTTATCGTCCCATGTGTGTATATATATATATATTTAATGAAAATGTAATAAAAAGTAACTAGTAACTATTTACTTGAGTAAGTTTTTCATCACATACTCTACTTTTACTCTTTTAGGATTGTTACTTTTACTTTTACTTGAGTAAAAATTTCCGCAAGTACTTATAGATTTTGGATACTCTACCCACCTCTGCTTATAGCATCCATCGGATGTGCTTTTCAGAAACTCGGCGGAAGTAATAGGTCATCTGAGTTCTTCTCGCATACTGTTTTTTGAAATCTATGAATTTGGACATACTGCTCTGCTCACATACTCTTTTTAGCATCCTATATAGTATTGAAGTATGCGATTTTGGATGTAGCCAATGTAAATATTACAAAAGTAAACATTAACTGAACAGCTTACAGTATAAGGTTTGATCGTCAGTCACAATCGCTCCTTGTGTTATTAATCTGGCAACCTTCATAATCGTTGAGTCAGAAAAAACCTTCTCTAATGTTTTGAATTTGGACTGCCATACCAAGTTCAACCACTAGGCGTCAATCCTACTTACTGCACCAAATCTGCCTACTACATAAGTAGGTACTACATTTGAATTTACTGCTCGACCGTTTGTTCTATATAGTATGAATGCGAGTAGTATGAATGGATTTTGGATGTACTACATTATCACATGACTGACCCATGTCAGTTGCGTCACTTCACTCCCATTTGTAAATTATCTTGCAAAACATCATGGGATAGTGTAGCGTCTATTGGATTGCACACTTTTCAGAATCTCGTCAGAATTACTAAGTAATCAGGGTACTTCTCGCCTACTGTTTTTTGAACACCGTGAACTCAGACAATACTAAGCTCACATACCGTTTTTCACAGACTATATAGTATGGAAGTATGCATGTTAGCACACAGGACAGAGTTTCACATGCTGAATATGATTGGTTAATTTCTAGGGCTGAGTGGAGCAGAGGTTGTGAAGCCAAAGTGCGCCCCTGGAGTGTGCTTCCGTGATGATATGTGCATAGAAACAGCCGAAGGGGTGGAGTGCGGTCCATGCCCTGATGGATATACTGGAGATGGATACAGCTGTGATGATGTTGATGAGGTATGTGCCTGTTTATTAAAGTTCATTGCATTTTTTGATATTCCAAAATGTCCTGAGGAAAGTAGATTGGCTTGACAATTGCTAATATGATTTTCGTAATGATGCAAATTTTAGTAGCTTAAATTACATTTAGACTTGTTTTCTGATGAACTAGCAAGTCCAAAAAGATCACTTAAACTAAAAGGAAAATAAAAGATGAATATATATCCAGCACTTAACCTGAGATTTCAGAGATATTGGTTTATTTAGGTGGCCCACCCATGTACAATGGAGGAAGGGAATGTTCTTAAAGGACTAGTTGACCAACATAAAATTCTGTTCAATGAAAAAGGTAATATATTAAGAATGCTGGAAACTTCTAACCATTGACATCCATCGTAGGAAAAACAAATATAGAAGTCAGTGGTCAATGGACACAGGTTTCCAACATTCCTCAGTAATTATTTTGTGTCCAATAGAACAAAACAACTCGAATTGTCAAGGGTGAGTAAATGATGGCAGAATTTTCATTCTTGGGTGAACTAGCCCTTTAAATGCAGCACAAATGGTTCAATCTAAACGGGTATTCAATCCTGTCATCATTTTACTCACCCTTCATAAGTTCCAAATCAATAAAAGTTTTTTTTTTTTATTGGAAAAGGCTTGAAGAATGTTGGTAACCAAACAATTTACAGCATTCTTTATCTTCCATTATTTTTTACTAACATTCACCATCACATGTCTTGTAAGCAACATTCTTCTGAAGGTCAACACCAAACTAAGGGCAAGTCACTTTTTATTTTATGGTCAACTATCCCTTTAAAGCTCAGGGAGAGTTGGAAAACGGTCATAAAACCTAAATTATGACAGTTTTAATAGGACAGCGTAGAGTCAGACAGGAATTAATATGAGAGGAAAGAAACATGAGCCAGAAATCCAGGCAGGGTTGCCCAAGACACAGCTCTGCCTTATATGTTGGAATGCTTGCCAGAAGGCAAAGTGGCAAATATGACAAATACATTCATTTTTGATGGGAAAAACTACTTATTAGTAAATCAAAAGAAAAGTAACTTAAAAAATAAAATACACTATAAAAAAATCCTTACATTTACTTTGGAGATGTAATATCTACTGTAACTCTGTTCCTCCTTTGACCATGGTCCTTGAACTATATGGTTTTCACAGAAAACTTTTTTTAATCCATAAAATTTTCAGTTTTCCATATTTTATTATTATTTATTTGTTTTTGCTATTAAACTATAGGAGCTTGATCTTTCCATTAATATCTTTTGATGTTGAACATTTTGAAAAAGTGACTTTTATTGACATAATAGTTTGAAGGGATATACAGTATTATAATATATCTGTATTAGAGTTGTACATTTTGGTACAAAAACCTGGTAATAAACTGCCACATCTATTTGTTATTTATGTATTTATTTCTGTATATATCATTTCTTATGCATTTTTGTAAGAAAAATATCCAAATTTGAAAGAGGGGTCTGGATGCAGACCTGGTGCAGTGCAATCTGACCTGCATCCAATGCTTTTTAATCCGCTCACCTAACCCCACCCTTAACCCTCACAGTGACGTCACTAGCTCAATTGAGTGCATTGTGTCTGACATTGCATCACTGAGATACGCAGTCTCAGCTGCATCCAGATACTGAATTTAAAACTACAAACTATTTTGTGTAACTTCGGGTGATCGCTTAGGCCCAATCCCTATTCTATTTTTCTACCCCTTCCCCCCTGAAACAGTGTGAAGGGAAAGGCCTTCAAAATGTACCCCATTGAAATGGGACGGCACTACAGCACCTGCACATGTCATCATATGTCATCGCGATCTCTTGCTTCATATGAGATCAGACGATGGCTACTGCTGTAGTGATTCCAGGTCATTTGTTTTTTGGTATTTATCTTTAGGAAATCACTGAAGGCAAATATATCATGTTATCTTATCGATATAATGTGGCAATAAGATCGTAAATGTACTGTGCATTTACACAGCGGCCATATGCAAAGCATAATAATCATGAACGCGGTTATGAATGTATTAAAACATGTGCTTGTTTGTTGTAAAAATTTGTAACAATGACAAAAAAATACTAATTTGTGCATCTCCTTACTTCCGGGTGCAGTCATGCTGCTGTTGCAGCTGGTGTATTCTGGGAAATTTTCTTACCCCTTGGTTTCAAGTGTGGTCCTGAAAAATCTCCGTTCAAAGGGGTATCTAGCTCTTCCCCTTAGCCCTACACCTTAAAGCTAAAGAGAATTGGGACACCCCTATCAGTTCACGTGAACGCGCAAAACGAGGGGCAGGTAAGGGTAAAGGCTAAGGGGTAAAATTGGGATTGGGCCTTAGTCTTCTTCTCTCTATGAGGTGCATTTTTGGTCCTTTAGCACCATCAGCTGGACAGCACTGCATTTTTCCTATCACTGTGAAGCAATTGCACAGCTAAAACGAACATGGAAGTGATGTGAAAAGAGGCATGGCACTAAAGCAACAAAAAATGCACCTCAAAAGATGAAGACAACGAACGACGGTGGTCACCGAAAGTTGCACAAAAAAGATTTAAATATGGATATTTGTCCTAAAAAATGCATGGATCCACATGTATTCACCCCTTGGACTTCTAAATAAACTGTTGCCATTGCAGAGCTGGAAAGGCCCAAGATAATTGCTAAAATAACTCTTATTGGATTTGACCAAAAGAAGAAACTCATATACACCTACACTGTAAAAGAATATCTGTTAATTAACGGTTTCTGTATTTTGTGATTAACAAGTGTTGATTTACGGTTGTAAATTGCATTATGGGAGCTCGATCTCTGTTCTATCGATTTTTAATATTAAAAATTCAACTCTGCAGATAAATTAAGTGCCTTTTATTGGCATTTTAGTAGTCTGAAATAACATAATGTATATAAATACACAAAAGAAATAATATACAGAGATACACAGAATAAGTCTGTAATTTACAGAAATAAGTCTGTAAAATGACAGAAAATGTACAGGCACTTTATTACAAGGTTTTTGTAAACTATTAAAAATGTTCATAAAAGTCACTTTCTCGAAGGTTAAACGTTGTTGGAAGAAAGATCAAGGTCCCGAAATGCAATTCAAAAGCATAAACTGGGAAAAAAATAAAAACATGAATCATAAATTATGGAAAACTGTTCATTTAAACTGCAGATTCTCTTTACAGTGTAGGATGGCTTGAGGATTAGTAAATCATGGGATAATTTTCATTTCTTGTTGAACTAACCCTTTGATGAATGTCTTTCGCAGTGCCAGTTTAACCCCTGCTTTCCTGGTGTGAGGTGTGTAAACATGGCTCCAGGCTTCCGCTGTGAGGCCTGTCCTCTTGGATTCACTGGCAAACCACTGGAGGGTGTTGGCGTGGCCTATGCACAAACACACAAGCAGGTTTGTCATTGACCCTGCATCCAAATATGCAGAATTTGATCAAACATGCACTGTAAAAAATGCTGGGTTCAACCCAATTACTTTATGCGGTCCCAACACAAATCAATTAAGTTAACTGATTTGAATTAAGTGAATTTTTTTGCACATTTAAGTGGACTAAACAGTGTGTTGTTTCAACTTATTTTAAACAATAGTTTGAACGAGTCATTTATTGAGTGCAGTAGGCAAAAAATATGTGAGTTGAATAGTATATCCAAACCACAACCTACTTCCAGCAATAATAATTTCTTACATTTATATAGCGCTTTTCTGGCCATGATGGACAGAGGCCAGTGGGCAAAATTGTCTGGATTATGAGATTTTTAAAGACCACAGAGAGTGAGGCCCTCGGTTAAACATCTCATCCGAAAGACGGCACTCACTGAGCAGTATAGAGTCACCATCAATATACTGGGGTGTTAGAATCCACACAGACCGCAGGTTGAGCGCCCCCTGCTGGCCTCACCAACCCCACTTTCGGCAGCAAGCTAGCTTTCCCATGTGGTCTCCCATTCAGGTACTCCCCTGGCGCAGCCCTGCTTAGCTTCAGTGGGCGACCATGTGAGAGTTGCAGAGAGCTAGCTGCCGGTGTCATGAGAAATCAAGTCCCCCCTGACAATTAGGTCTACCTAGGACCCTGGGTGATCCTATTGGTCTACTGGAGTTGTAATAGGTATAGTTTGTAGCGCCTGATTAAAAAAAGGATATATAAAATGCAGCAAAATCTCGTTTATTCATTCATTTTCTTTTCGGCTTAGTCTCTTTATTAATCTGGGGTCGCCACAGCGGAATGAACCGCCAACTTATCCAGCATATGTTCTACACAGCGGATGCCCTTCCAGCTGCAACTCATCACTGGGAAACACCCATACATTCTCATTCACACTCATACACTACGGACAATTTAGCTTACCCAATTCACCTGTATCGCATGTTTTTGGACTTGTGGGGGAAACCGGAGCACCCGGAAGAAACCCACGCAAACGCAGGGAGAACATGCGAACTCCAAACAGAAATGCCAACTGACCCAGCCGAGGCTCGAACCAGCGACCTTCTTGCTGTGAGGCGAGAGCGCTACCCACTGCACCACCGCATCGCCCATAAATCTTGTTTAAATGCATGTAATTTAAAAGAGCGTTATAATGACATAAAACTATTTTCAATTATATATTTCGTAATCTGATGTACAACTAAAGGCATGTGGGTTTCTCACCACACCGTCTAACATGTTTCTGAAGTACACATGCAATGGGCACTTTATTATTCCATTAGGCCTTAAAAAAGGATTTGTCAATGGAAGTGAAGCAACACAACTTTATCAAATCTTTAAATAGGAATGCATTTTCTCAATGCTCAATTGATGGCATAAAAATAGTCGTGAAACAAAGCAGAACTGTTACTCTATGCAACTAGAATAGTAAATTAATGGTTTAATGAACCATTCATAAACACAATCACTTTCTTGGCTCCACAATGAATCAACCACTTTAAATGAATCAGTTGAACGAATGATTTAGTGAATCAGTCGTTGAGAATTGCTGCCACCAACTGGTGGTTTTAGTTTCCTATTTGAAAACTTAAATTCTTATTTCTATATTTGGAATTTTATATTCATAACATTAATCTCTTAACATTATTTATCATTTATTGCCGTGTAAAAACATGTTTACCTCTAAACTACATTAAATTGCTTCTAAACACAGCAAAAGTTAACTGTAAAACCCAACTCAACTTTATCAAATGAAATGAGTGTAGTTAGCTCAAAATTTACTGAAAGTTAATTCTACTCATTTGAAATGAGTTTTGAACTCAGTGTTGAAGGTAATGAGTTTATTAAATACCTCATTACTTCAACTTAAATGGACTAAGTTCACAGTACTCATATAGATTAGTTTTTTGTAGCAATCAGTTTCCTCAAACGGTTTGAGTTGCTTTATCTTATTGAGTTTTACAGTACTCAGTTAGTTTGAGTTCTCTTCATTTATTGGGGTTTACTGTGCTCAGATTGCTTTGTTTACTAAAATGGATTAAGTTCACAGTACTCATTAGGGTTAGTTTTTGAACTTAACCCTCTACCGCATGGTGCCATATGGCAACATGATATTTATGTTAATTTCCCTGCCACTGTTTATTTAAGACCAACATTTAATTTTTTTGTTGTTGTTGGAAAGAGAAGACCTTAGTGTAGCCAATGATGTGCTTTGGTTAAGTCACATGACATGCAGTGTTTTTCTGTAGCGCGATTTCTGACAGACTGGCGTTTATTGCGAGTAGTTGCTGAATGCGAATGTAAACGTCAATAAAAACAAAGGATCAAATTATGTCAGATCCACAAAAAAAATCTAAGACATCACCTTCAGTAAGTTATGATGACATATCATATTTTTTGTAAATCGATCAAATGTATGTGTTGCCAAAGGGCAACACTGCAATAGTAGAACAAGTAATATTGCAATGGATCAGCTATCTAGCAAGGTCAGCTGTGAACTTTTAAGTTGTAACAATAACAACATGAGTGCTAGTAATATAATGTTGATTAGGTGTATGTTAATGGCATTTGCATTATGGATAAAATCTAGTTTTAATGGCAATACTACTTTTGACTAGATATGAATACAGGGAACAGTGTATTAGCGAGCACCACCATGTTCTATGGTAAGTGAAAGAAGAAAAGGACAGAACTGGCTCTTCCTGCAGATTAAAATGAGGATGAGTGGCTTTAGTGACCATGAGAATGATGCAGATTTTACATTTGATAAGAGCAGTGATGGAGACAGTTCAAGTAAGTTAGCTCTAAGGGCAGATAAGACAGGTGTAGTAAAGTATATAGTATAATATATAAACATTGTTAGGTAGTAGCTACATTATTCTGATGCATCTGGATATACTAGACTTGTTATTTGTTTGTTATAATATTTACTGAAGAAAATATTTATATTCACTGTATGTTGTATACATGATAATACAATATTATGTTTGTTTTCAGTCATATTCAGCAAAAAAGAATGGAATAAATGAAAGCTGTTGAAATATAAGTTGTTGGAAAGTATGTATAAGGTGTCATTAAGTTCTGTGTTAAAGCTTATAATACTGCAACACAAATTAAATCAAAACAAAGAACAAAATTATTAATAAGGAAAGTTTTTTTTTATTTTTATTTATTTTATTTTTTTATTGGTTTTTAACAAGACAATACGTCATAGTATACAATACAGCAGGAAAAATTACAGATTGTCTTATTTTTCTTATTTTCCCACTATCCCCTCAAAATAAAATAAATGTATGAATTATAAACAAACATATCCTCTGAAAGAGAGCAAAAAAATATGTATAATAATAAATTTAAAAAAAAATTGAAAAGAAATTCTTTTTAAGAAAAAATAATAAATGAGCAAGTTCACGATAAGAGCAGTAAAAGAAAAATAATAAAAATAAATACATAAAATGAAAAGTTAACTTTTAGGAGTCACTATTTCCTCTAATTAATTACTGTGTATTAGATCTGATTTCAACTGAACAGGGTAAACCTTTGATATAGTCTAAAACAGGGTTCCAGGTCTTGTAAAAAGATTTGAGAGATCCTGCAAGTAAACATCTTAATTTCTCAAGTTTTATATAACTAAAGATTTCTCGAATCCACATGTCGTGTGGTGGAGGAATCACCTGTTTCGATTTGAGAAGAATGGCTCGTCTAAAGGAAAGTTTTAAATCGGAAATTTCTAAGTTAGATCCATAGTTGGACGTTGTTGCCAATGCCATATTGCAACATATCATAAAGTACATTCAAAAAAAGATTTTTTTTTTTACAGCACCTCAAGATAAGCCATTTTAAGAAATGAAAAACAGCCATATATATATTTTTTATAGATCTATTATAAGATCTATTATAAACAACTCCAAAAGAAACAAATTACCATTGATACAGTAACTGATTAAAAGGATTGATGAGCATCCTAACAAGGTCATTTTGTGTATGACTGTGTATTAGTGCATTTTTCCTAATTTCAACATTTTCTTTAGGTGTGTGATGACATTGATGAGTGTAAAGGGCCAGATAATGGAGGATGCACAGCTAACTCCATCTGTGTGAATTCTGTGGTGAGAACTGATTCGTTCATTAAAGCATCTCCATGAACACACATGCATGCAATGCAAAATAACAGTGCCTCAAAGTGTTCTGCTGTGTTTAGGGATCATATCAATGCGGGCGATGCAAAACCGGATTCACAGGAGACCAGATCAGAGGTTGTAAGCCAGAGAAAAGCTGCGGAAACCGTCTGCAGAACCCTTGCGATCCCAACGCACAGTGCACAGAGGAGAGAGATGGTACCATTACATGCCAGGTACAATTTTAAAGCACAAAATTCACGCTTATTTAAAAAGAAAAAGCATTAAGCCCAACGTTGAATGCTGTGTTTGTACTAGTGTGGCATTGGATGGGCTGGAAATGGTTATCTCTGCGGTAAAGACACTGACATCGATGGGTACCCTGACGAGAGGCTGCGCTGCCGAGACCCAACCTGCAGAAAGGTAACCATGGCAACAGTGCAATCGATATTGACTAGCTTAGGGCTCTGGTGACATCACTTGCCTGTCTCTGGGAAAGCTCATTCATATTGTGCCCTCAATACCAGGATAACTGTGTTACCGTTCCAAACTCGGGACAAGAGGACGCAGATGGCGATGGGAAGGGTGACGCATGTGACCCAGATGCAGATGGAGATGGAATATTGAACGAGCAGGTAAATGCACAAATATGTATGTGCATTCATGCGATGGCTGTTAATATGTTGATGCACTGCAGAATCTCAGATTCTTGGTTTTGTATGTCTAGTTATAAAGCAAATGAACACCATATTTTGTTCCTGTGCATACTGTAGGATAACTGCTGGTTGACGCCAAATATAAATCAGCAGAATAGTGATAAGGACAGCCATGGTGATGCTTGTGACAACTGTGTCCGAGTGGATAACCCAGACCAGAAAGACACAGACTCTGATGGACTCGGAGATGCATGTGATGATGATATGGATGGAGATGGTAAAAAGGGACACATGCACACACACTTATGTCTGAAACCTGCACACAAATGATTGTGTACTACTAATTTGTTCCCATTTTTGGTGTTTGACTTCATTAATTGTTAGGGCTGAAGAACTTCCTGGATAACTGCCAGCGAGTGAAAAATCGTGATCAGCTGGATCGTGATGGGGATGGGGTGGGGGATGCATGTGATAGCTGTCCTGATATCCCAAATCCAAATCAGGTAGATCGTTTGCAGACAGCAAAATATTCGCCAGCTATTCTACTTCTATTTTTATAAAAATGTATCATTTCTATTTCATCCTTTTCTTCGCAGTCTGACATTGACAATGATCTTGTCGGAGACTCTTGTGATACAAATCAAGACAGGTATGAAAGAATCCTCATGCACATGATACTAAAATATGTTTCCTTTGCAGATCTGTTTCTTGATTGTTGGACTGAATTATCAGAAAATATTGTACAAATTCCTAAAGCCACTTTTCCAATGTGCAGTATGGTATGATTCACCATGGTTCGGCGCACTTCAGTTTTGCTTGGCTTTGTTTCCACTGCAGTTTTGTACCTCTTAAAGTTGGTGGGACTACAACTATAGTTGCCCTGCCTCTACTGTTGTGACATCATCATAAATGCAACAAACGCGCAATACAAACCAACACACAACACAAAAGCAACAGATGTTATCGATTGAACGCTCTAAGTAACTAATTAGCTCTTGGACCAATCTTGATCAGCAATGTGTATTCATCATGTTTGATAATGGTAAAGCTTTCTTGGAACCTCTCCCAAGTTGGTTCTGACAAAGTACCATGGCCAAGTTGCATGAAAGTCCTCAAGTTATTTGACTTAGGGATATCCCTGAGGCCAAGAAATATCCCTGGGGCAAGGGATTTCATTAAGAGCATTGCAACAATCTTTTAAACTGTCACACTAACCTAAGTGCCTTTTCCAAGTGTTTCACTGAATTCCATATGCAACATTAACATATTAAAGGTCTTTCAGTCTCTGCTAATGAGCTGATGATCTGAATCAGGTGTTTGGCTAAGGCAGGGGTGTCCACACTCGGTCCTGGAGAGCCAGTGTCCTGGGGCCTCATGTACGAAGACTTGAGTTGAATTATTACTAAAACATTGCGTACGGACAAAGCTGTAAATGTGCATACGCAGTAAAAAAAAAATCAGATGTATGAATACCACGCATATTCTCTTTGTACATCCGAACGTAAAACTGAGCGCACGTGTACGAGTGCAAAACCCCTCGCTGCCTCCTCCCCCGTATGAATATGGTAATGACTCCAGGTAGACCGGAGAAAAACTGTTTTATTTGCAAGTTTGTCCTCCGGAATTAATAACAAAAGAAAAAAAATAGAGTGGGAGAGTTTAGCTGATGCGGTTAACGTAGTGGGGTCTGAACATCGCACTGTGGACGAATTAAAAAAGAAATGGACGATGTAAAGGTGCAGGTTAAGAGGAGAACAGCGGCGCACCGTCAAAGTGTGGACCGAACAGGCGGGGGAACAGGAGATGCTGAACTAACACCCTTTGAGGAGAGAGTTGCCTCAATTGTGGGTGACACTTTACTGTCTGGAGTAGTATCCGTGTCTGTGGGAGACACAGATGTATTAGAGGAACACTTTGTTAGGGCGGTAGCAGCACTCCTCCGCTCTTATCAAGTCAGCGCCACCGGCATTTCAGCAGCCCAAATCGCCCGCTCTACAACTGACCGAGTGCGAGAATGGGCATCATTGTATCTGCACTCTTGGTCAGTTTGTGGGTTGTTGAGGGGGGTTAACAGTCATGTTTTTTAATGGATAACCAGTCTCCTTATGTGCAGTTAAATAATTACGCTCAATAAAAAATAAAAATCTTAGCTGGAATAATATCTTTAAATACATCACTCAAGAAACCACTTATCGTGCACTCTGCCACCTTGGAGCCTTCGGATTCAACCATTGACAATGTCCTCTAATAAGGCCAACACTGCCATTGCCATAGACTAAGGGTTGTATACATTTGCAAATGCTTTTATATGATCTAAATCACATAATTGGTAAAAAAAATATATATTGTGTCAATTAACTAATTTTATCAATTATAAATTATTAGCAATGGTTTTCACATGTTGGTGAGATACTTTGTAGTGTGCAATTTAAAATAATTGCCTCTACGAGTCGCCAATGGAAATAAAACAAACACACAAGAAATACACTTACACCCGACATGAAGTTGGCGCGGACCAACGCACATTCTCACGTTAATTTCATCGTTAGTAAATCCAAACGTGAGCGTGAAATCTGGCGTACGCAAAGTTTTTGTGCGTGCGCAGCGTTGATACATGAGGCCCCTGGAGAGTTTAGCTCCAACCCTAATCAGAAACACCGGAACCGGCTAATCAAGCTCTTACTAGATATACTAGAAACTTCCTGGCAGGTGTGTTGAAGCAAATTGGAGCTAAACTCAGCAGGACACTGGCCCTCTAGGACCGAGTTTGAACACCCCTGGGCTAAGGAGACATGGAAAACGTGCAGAGCTATTGGTGCTCCAGGAACATAGTTGAGAAACACTGCCATAAATCACTAATTTCACAAAAAGTATCAAGTTTGTTTTAGATGAATTTAATAATTGCGTTATTATATATATTTTTAGTTTTCATATAGTTTTATTTGATTTAAGGGAGGTGTTTTGGTCCCTTAAATTTGTTAAGGTAAAATGGTTGCTAAGGACTTTGAAGCAACGCTTAAGGGAACAGTTAAATAATTAAGGGGGAATACCTAATTGCAGTTCCCCATGTTGAATTTTAGATAATAGGAACAGAAAGTCCTAAAAAGTGAGCTGTACCAAATGAAACAACAATGTTCTTTCTTGTGTCCTTCAGTGATGGTGATGGTCACCAAGATAGCAAGGACAACTGCCCGATGGTAATTAACAGCTCCCAGCTAGACTCAGATAAAGACGGAATAGGAGATGAATGTGACGATGACGATGATAACGACGGTATTCCCGACTCATTGCCTCCAGGACCAGATAACTGTCGGTTGGTGCCCAACCCTGACCAGATAGACGACAACAGTGAGTACATCATTAATCTCTACATAGTACATTATTTTCTGATCATATATTCACCATGTTTTTTACTATTGGAAGCAAGAAAGAAAGGGACAATATCAATGCCTGAAAACAGAAATCCATAAAAGTAGTTGACATTTTTGAACTACATTCCATGTCTTCTAAAACATGAAGCCTTTGTGTACAGACATAAATTGATCCCAGAAAGTCTTGTATTTTCAATTCCTTTAAACATACAGATATTATAATTCCAATCATGCCTCACTCACCTGTTCAATTCTACACAGATGATGGAGTGGGTGACATATGTGAATCCGACTTTGACCAGGACAAGGTAATCGATAGGATCGATAACTGTCCGGAAAATGCAGAGATCACACTGACAGATTTCAGAGCCTATCAAACAGTTGTACTGGATCCAGAAGGTGATGCCCAGATTGACCCCAACTGGGTGGTTCTTAACCAGGTAACAGATTAGCAACAGATATATGGAATTTTATGCAACTACAGAACATTGTTTGAGAATCATAGTTCTGACAATCTCTTTGATGCAAAGGGAATGGAGATTGTCCAAACGATGAACAGTGATCCAGGCCTTGCTGTTGGTGAGTTTTTCCCCATCATGGCCAATGGCAATTCATTTCTAAATCAACGCATTTACATGAGGCCTCACAGGCTATGGGTGATGCATTCCTTTCTCTGATGACCAGGTTACACTGCATTTAGTGGTGTTGATTTCGAGGGAACGTTCCATGTAAATACAGTGACTGATGACGACTATGCCGGGTTCATCTTCGGATACCAAGACTCCTCCAGTTTCTACGTGGTGATGTGGAAGCAAACAGAGCAGACGTACTGGCAAGCCACACCCTTCAGAGCTGTAGCTGAACCTGGCATTCAGCTGAAGGTTGATCAGCTGAATTTCAAGATATGTGATCTCTAGGTTTGTGAGAAAGTCTTGCATGGGATTAACAGAACTCTAACTCTCGCTCTCAGGCAGTAAAGTCCAAGACTGGTCCAGGTGAACATCTGAGGAACTCGCTCTGGCATACAGGTGACACTAATGATCAGGTACGTCTCCTGTGGAAGGATCCAAGAAATGTTGGTTGGAAGGACAAGGTATCATACCGCTGGTATTTGCAGCACCGCCCACAAGTTGGATACATCAGGTGAGCCAATGAAAACACAAGTGGCTTAAAGTTTAAACCAAACGATCAAAGTTGTTGCTCATGATAAAGAAAATGGGTCAGGATTTAAGACACTGTATGTGTTTTTAGGGTTCGTTTCTATGAGGGAACAGAGCTTGTTGCAGATTCTGGGGTGACAATTGATACCACAATGAGAGGAGGAAGACTGGGAGTGTTCTGCTTTTCTCAGGAGAACATCATCTGGTCAAACTTGAAGTACCGCTGCAATGGTGAGAACACAAGCACATGTTCTACACTTGCAGCAATGCAACATTTATACATAATCTTTAAACTGTAAGAATGCATAAATGTGATTGAAAGTGACAGTAAAGACATTTGTCATGTTATTTATAACCCAAGTACACTGTAAAACCCAAAAGGTTAAGGTAACTCAAACCATTTGAGGAAACCGATTGCAACAAACCATTTAAGTTCAAAAACTAATCCAAATGAGTGCTGTGAACTTAATCCATTTGAGTAAATGAAGCAATTTGAGTACAATAAAACCCAATAAATGAAGAGAACTCAAACAGAGTACTGTAAAACCCAATAAGTTAAGGCAACTCAAACCATTTGAGGAAACCGATTGCAAAATTAGTTGTAGTTGTGTGTAAAAAACTAATCTATATGAGTACTGTGAACTTGCTCTATTTAAGTTGAAGTAATGAGGTATTTAATAAACTCATTATCTTCAACACTGAGTTCAAAACTCTTTTCAAATGAGTAAACTTTCAGTAAATTTTGAGTTAACTATACTCATTTCATTTGATAAAGTTGACTGTTGGGTTTTACAGTGTATCCTTAAAACAAGCAAATATCAGATTTTATGTTCAATACAAAACCTTTACACTAATCATATTGTATTGTTTCCATCTGTTTCCAGACACCATCCCAGAGGACTTCCAAGAGTTCAGTACACAACATGGCATGGACCCCTTGTAAATAATTCCCATGATGCTATGTTCATACAAGCACACCGTTACACAGAGTCCTATGTGGGTCTATGAATGTGTGAAACGCATTTGTACACAATGTATGTAGAATTGGGATATGTGTATACACAATGTGTATGCCATTTGTTAAAAAGAAACACTAAACCTGCAATTTTTTACTCTGGTCAAACATGTTTATGCAAATTAGCTAGATTGATCATATAACATTTAGATGAGATATATGGATATTACTTCCTATTATCAGTCAAGGTACAGATATCAGCAAGGACTGCCTAGAATGCAGGTACATCTGCATCAAATTCATTGTAAACAGGACATTTATGACGTATTCTAAATATAAGAAAACCTCACAATTATGTTTGGCACCAATAAAAGAATAATTTCATGACATGTGATAATATTTTATGTCAGCCTGTCTGATGTATGACTGTACTTCCATCTGACCAAGATTTGTATGTTCTGTGGTTCCCCATACAATAGCTCTGTTTATAAATTTGGTGAGCTGACTGACTGACTACAGCCAGATGTTTTCTATGGGTATAGCATAAGATGCTTTAAAAACGCTGTTGGCAGGCAGATCACTGGAGTTTGGACCAAAATATGTTTGATGGGGCAATACGTTTGTTCACAGGAGAGGCTGTTGCATTAGTGCTAGAATGAGTTAACTGCAAGAGTAAAGTATCTCTCCTGCTGTTTTTGCTTTTAGCTCATGCTAACCTCAGCAGTTCTTGCCTCCGTTCACATTCCTCTTTATGTGGAAGCTGTTTTATTAGAGAGTTTTGAAGAGGGGGGGAAGCTTTTAAATGTTCTATCAAGAACATTTACTGTTCAGAACATTTTAAAGCACCACATCATCACCAGATGGCAGTGTGGACCTAACATTCACTGACTATTGCTGTGAGCTATTATTAGAACAGTCCGTTCTCTTTACTGTCTGCCTTACCTCATGTCTCGCTTTCTGTTCTGAATATTAATGTGTTTCAGACAATCACCCAGTCTGTCGACAAATTGAGGTTGAATTCATTAACTAAGCAGTTGATTATGAAAAGCATTATACAACCAAATGAATCTGACTTGAGAAATGATCTGAAGTGTGCTGTCAAATGCCACTTTACTCATTATGAATCACCCTCGTAACCTTTACTGGGAGACTAAGAGAGAAAGAATGAGTGCAGAAGGCGAAGGTGGTGTAGGAAGAACCGTACCTGTGAATATCACTCCCCTGCAACACATAGTTTATCCTACAACACATACACATATGGTAAAATGAGGAAAAGGTTAGGCAGCAACTGTGTAGGATGGTAAATATTTTCTAGAGTCGTATGTGATTTTTTACTATTCCACTAGTAAAATGATGCTGTATGGTGATCGTATTATTACAGTATCAAAGAATACTGTAGTATTTACATAAAAAGTAAGCAATCTAAAAACATACCATGAACTTTCTTTAACTAGTTAGTAGTTTAAGAGCATTCATACATACGGTACATGGGGGTTTTGTTGTGTAAGTGTACTAATATTATATATATGTACTCATCAATAATAAAATGAGTACAACTCCCTTTCAGTTACAACAAATAAGAAGCCAGAGTCGTGGCCAATATATCTACTTTGGTTATATGCTCTTTGAATTGAGTCAGATGGGAACCACCCAAAAGGAATTCACCTTGACAACAGCCTATAACCATATTTTAAACGAGCAAATATTTGTCAAATAAAATATTAGAAGCTAATATTCGCAAAACGCTCAGCTAATGTGGGCCATTGAGCAGTGATATCAGTTAAAAATCACAATTACCTCACTGGACACCCCTCAGTTACTCGAACCATGTTTGACAGATGGGTTTTAATTTTGACAGGAACTAATTTAGGAAGCATTTAGCCGACGCTAATAAGTCATACTTACAGTAGGCTACGCGCGCATAACAGACCTCGACACAATAAGGGCGCGAAAATTACGCGGCACAGTTGGGCATCCGCTGGTCACGAGCCAAGAGTTATTATTAAAAGCAGGAGATCACGACTTCTTAAGAGCCCCTGCTGAGCTTTACACCGCAGAAGCACAATGTACCCTGAATGTCCTCGACACTGCGCTAGCATAATGTTCCCTCATTTTCCTCACAAACACGACCCGATCTCGCATTCATCTCTCCAGACACGACGGAAATGTCCGGCTGGTCGATACTAACAGATTTCGAGGTGTCTTTCACACTACTCGAATAGGTTTTCCTGCGCTAGCTCTATTTTTCCAAAATGGACGAAATCTGGCTTAGAGCCTCTCTCTGACGTTTCTGACAGGAGCATATACACCAAATTTGTCCAATATTCCGGTACCAGCGGGAATCCTGAAGCATCTTCCGCTCGTGATTGGCTGGAAGCGTCACGTCTGAGGAAATATGGCCATTTATGTACTTAGGAATGCGCGCCAATTCACCTGCACGTACGTTGCGTAATGCGACATTCCCCAAGGCTCCGCTTTAATGCAATTGCGGCCGGTTAACGCCGAAGACTGTGAACGCGCGCTCGCGGACGCGCAAAGAACGTTTATTCTCGCGGAGACGGGAACATTGTCAACTGTCACCGTGACGAGCATTAATAACTATTGGTACACGAGTAACCAGACTTGACAATCGCATGTCAATTGCATATAATTGCATGTGTGGGTGAAGCGGCTGCAGTTTCCCATCAGCTTTAACTGCACTTTGACATAATAAAAGGACATTGAATTAGTGTAGCTATATTCTAATAAGACTTTATTGCTTCTTCAGAGCATCAAACATGATTTGACATTCAATAATAAAACTGACATTCAAGCACAGATTGTCCAGCAGGTGGGCAGTTCAGGGGTCCAGTAGTGAATTAGATATATAAAACACGTGTACCATAGACGATTTATAATTTTGCAAGTAATAATTACTGCTAAAACGCATATTTAGGGCTGGTGTATAAATAAAACAGCGTACAAAATGTACTTACTGAACACAACGCCTGTGTGGAATTAGTTATAGACATTTAGATAGACATAAAACAATATATTGTGTAATACAACACAATTTAGACATAAATGTGTGCACGATAAGCAACTTTAAGAGAAGAATATAAAAACAATTAAACTCTGATTGAAAAAAATGTTATATAAATGACCATTTTATCATATAATAATATAATTCAAGCGATTTAGATAGTGGTTTCACACACTAAAAGCACAAACCCAAAATAACACATTGCATTTTACTCACATGGCACAGGTAAGCAGAAAATATAGAGATGATTAAATTTAGATAGACATAAATGAATATATTGTGGAATACAACACAATTTAGACATAAATCTCTGCACGATTTAGCCTAATATACACTTATAACTTTAAATGAGTAGAATATAGAAACAATTAATCTCTTAGTGAAAAACATGTTATATAAATGACCAATTTACTATCATTTAATCAATAATAATATTATTCAAGCGATTTTAATAGTGGTTTTACACACTAAAAGCATAAACCCAAAATAACACATTGCATTTTACTCATACATTGCACAGGTAAGCAGAAAATGTAGAGATGATTAAATTTAGATAGACATAAATGAATATATTGTGGAATACAACACAATTTAGACATAAATCTGTGCACGATATAGCCTAATATACACATATAACTTTAAAAGAGTAGAATATAGAAACAATTAATCCCTTAGTGAAAAAAAAGTTATATAAATGACCAATTTACTATCATATAACCAATTATAAAATAAATCAAGCGATTTAAATAGTGGTTTCACACACTAAAAGCATAAACCCAAAATAACACATTGCATTTTACTCATATACATTGCACAGGTAAGCAGAAAATGTAGAGATGATTAAATTTAGATAGACATAAATGAATATATTGTGGAATACAACACAATTTAGACATAAATCTCTGCACGATATAGCCTAAAATACAAATATAACTTTAAATGAGTAGAATATAGAAACAATTAATCTCTTAGTGAAAAACATGTTATATAAATGACCAATTTACTATCATTTAATCAATAATAATATTATTCAAGCGATTTTAATAGTGGTTTTACACACTAAAAGCATAAACCCAAAATAACACATTGCATTTTACTCATACATTGCACAGGTAAGCAGAAAATGTAGAGATGATTAAATTTAGATAGACATAAATGAATATATTGTGGAATACAACACAATTTAGACATAAATCTGTGCACGATATAGCCTAATATACACATATAACTTTAAAAGAGTAGAATATAGAAACAATTAATCCCTTAGTGAAAAAAAAGTTATATAAATGACCAATTTACTATCATATAACCAATTATAAAATAAATCAAGCGATTTAAATAGTGGTTTCACACACTAAAAGCATAAACCCAAAATAACACATTGCATTTTACTCATATACATTGCACAGGTAAGCAGAAAATGTAGAGATGATTAAATTTAGATAGACATAAATGAATATATTGTGGAATACAACACAATTTAGACATAAATCTGTGCACGATATAGCCTAAAATACAAATATAACTTTAAATGAGTAGAATATAGAAACAAATAATCTCTTAGTGAAAAAAAAAGTTATATAAATGACCAATTTGCTATCGTATAACCAATTATAATATAAATCAAGCGATTTAAATAGTGGTTTCACACACTAAAAGCATAAACCCAAAATAATAGATTGCATTTTATTCATATACATTGCAAAGGTAAGCAGAAAATATAGAGATGACCAAATTTAGATAGACATAAATTAATATATTGTGGAATGCAACACAATTTAGACCTAAATCTGTGCACGATATAGCCTAATATACACATATAACTTTAAAAGAGAAGATTATAGAAACAATTAAACTCTTATTGAAATTTTTTGTTTATATAAATGACCAATATAACCAATAATAATATAAATCAAGCGATTTAGATAGTCGTTTTACACACTAAAACCATAAACCCAAAATAATCGATTGGCATTTCATTTATATGCATTATATTTTCTGCTTACCTGTGCAGAGATGACCGAATTTAGTTACATTTTGGGCGTGCACGACTCTGCTTAAGCGGCTTATTTACATATTTATTTACTATCGTTTGTATGTGCATGCTTTTTTTGGTGTTCATTTACTACCATTTGCCATCATTCACAACTTTCAATCCAAAAAAAGCCAAGAGACGAGCCAAGAGAACAAGCTGTAACAGCAGACCAATTTAGGATAGGAGGATGGATGAAGAGAAAGGGAGGGAGGGATGAGGCTCATTGTGAATTCCGGAAACGCTCCTCCACATGGAGAGGTAGGCTGCCACATCCGCGTGATGCTCATCTCAGTCCGCAGCGGCGGCGAGCGTGGATTGGCGGGCACGCGGTATTCCCTCTACGTGTCCGCGGAAAATAGGCGTGGCCGGGGAAGCTCGGTCACGCAGCGTGGGCGCTGTGTGTAGAGCGCGGGTATAAAAGCTCGAGCAGAGCGGCGGGAGATGCAGCAGACAGCAGCTCAAGCATCACCGGCTCTCTCATTCACACATATACCGGCAGCAGAAGCAGCATCAGCACCATGGTTCTCATCTGGACTCAGTTCGGCGTCAAACACAAGAATGTCAAGTGCAAAGTGCGAGTGATCCACGGAGAGGAGGGATCATGGAGCTCAGAGGTGAGATGCTGCACATGACACTTAAATCACATGCTACATTTTATAGATGTATGTATATCCCCCACTACATTTTTCAGTGTGGAATATACATGCAACAATATTTGTGCATAAAATATATAGAGATATATGAAATCCATATATTTATGCATACATATATTCACAAATATTGTTACTTATGAAGCATTCAGATGCAAAAATCTCAGAAATGTGGACATTTTTCTCAGCCTCATATGTTTATGTTTAATTATTTAACTTTAAATGGAATTAAATGAAACTATTCTTTGCCATTTTTCATAAAAGTCTACACACAAGAGCCTGAAAAAAATACTCATTTTAGAAGAAAATCTAAGATGCATCTGAACTTTTCATGTGTACAATGTAAATTTTTATATATGTATTGTCTAAATGTAATAAACATGCAAATATTGTGAGTATATTACATAATGAAGAATATAGAGGGAGACTTTTACATATAAAAAATAAATTGATTTATATATTGGAGAATATAAGGAATATCATTTTCTATACCCCTATACTGTATTCTCCACTATATAAAAACACTCAAAGTGTGTATATAGTGGGGAATATGTAGTGTTTTTATCTAACTTCATCTATATAAAATACATCCAAATATTTTGTTATGTATATTATGTATTACACAATGCCATATTATAAAATATACGCTCTTAACCTTTGTGAAGTAGAGAGTATATGATACAATATGATTACAAAATAATATTTGAAATGTTTTTTTATAGTGGTTTTACAGCAATAATTAAGTAATTTAAAAAAATCTGCGAGTTGGTGTCTAAATGTAAAAAATTGGTCATTTGAAAAACTCTTACAATCATGGGGATCCCTCTTTGTTATCTCTGCTATTCACATCTCCGCCAGCTAAAAGGAACTTCATCATTTTTTGGGGAGGGAAATCACCCTGTGTAGGTGAACCGAGAAGAACTATAAATGAGCACACACTAAACTCCCGCCATCTGTCTGTCTGTGTGTACACAGGAGGTGCGTGAAGAACCCGAGGTGTCTAGCCCTCCACCCTCACCAGAGTGTGTGGATTACTACTCTGTGCTCGGCGTCTCAAACGACTCCAACGAGGAGGAGATCAGAAAGGCGTACAAGCGTCTGGCGCTCCGTTACCACCCAGACAAGAACTCAGACGCAGACGCCGAGGACAAATTCAAACAGATCGCTCAAGCCTATGACATCCTGACAGACCCCGAGAAACGTAACATCTATGATCAACAAGGTGAGACATTGAACGTTAAACATATTAAATGCATTTAGATAAAGGTACATCAAAATAAGAATCCCGAAAATGCAAGCGAGCACTGAGTTCAGTGGGTTCACGCAACCCCTTTTGAACTGATTCGCAGTGCTGCAGAGCTTGTGCAGAATTCATCAATAATTCATCCATACTTTAACCACAGAATGAACCCGGTTTTTCTTTCTTAAAGGCAAGCTTTAATGACATGCACCTAATTAAAATCTCTTCATCTTCCTCTAGGGTTGACCAAAGGGGGAGTGGCTCCAACATGCAACAAAACAGACCCCTCCCACAACTCAAAAGCCGACGCCCACTCCTGGCACATGTTCTTCAACTTCGACTTGGACTCCGATGATGACCTGTTCAACCCCTTCACGAGGAACCCCCTGCCCCACCTCAGCCGCCACCATGGCAACAAAGGCGGTCTCAAGCCAGCGGGCGTGGCCGAAGTCCACGATCTCTCAGTGTCATTGGAGGACATTCTGATGGGCGTGACCAAGCGTGTAAAACTGACACGCATGCGACAGACAGACAAACACACGTTGAAGCCTGAAGAGCGCGTGTTCGACGTGGAGGTGAAGAAAGGATGGAAGGAGGGCACCAGGATCACCTTCCCCAATGAGGGCCATCAGATGCTCGGCCACGCCCCGAACGACCTAGCCTTCGTGATCAAGGAGAAGAAACACGCCCATTTCAGACGAGACGGCTCGCATATCGTGTACACCTGCACCATCACTCTGCGAGAGGTGAGATGTGTATGTGTGTGTGTGTGTGTGTGTGTGTGTGGTGGTACGAAATGTTCCCTCGCAGTCACTGGTACTCAATAAGCCTCTGCAGAGAGCAGCATCTAAATTTAGCATCACTCCCCCGCAGCCTGAGCGCACACACACACACACACTCCCCCTCCCAACTCGCACATACACCGCCTCCTCAGCTCTCAGCATCGTCTCACACACATTCTGTCATTCGCTTCTCTCTAGCAGTGCATCTTATTTTGCCTTTACGCCCTCTTGCATCTATTTTCCAAAGGAACTATGAATAGAATCATATCAAGCAGCTGCTATATGCATGAATACTTTTATTATTATATTAAATTAGCACATCATATCTACATAAAAAGCCATGGAAATCCTTATTTCAGATTTTAGTAATCACTCTTTTGCCTAACACCTATTAGCTAGTATTCTTAAAGGAATAGTTCACCCAAAATTTTAAATTACCTCATCATTTACTCTCCCTTGGGTCATTTTAAACCTATGCATGATTATTATTCTTCAATTATCACTTTATATCTATATAAAAAGCAATGGAAATCCTTATTTCAGATTTTAGTAATCACACTTTTAGCTAACACTTATTAGCTAGTTTTCTTAAAGGGATAGTACACTTAAAAACGAACATTACCTTATTATTTATACTCCCTTGTGTCATTTTAAACCTATGCATGATTATTATTATTCAATTAGCACTTCATATCTATATAAAAAGCAATGGAAATCCTTATTTTTAGATTTTAGTAATGACATTTTTGGCTAACACTTATTAGCTAGTATTCTTAAAGGGATAGTTCACCCAAAAATTAAAATTACCTCATCATTTATTCCCCCTTGTGTCATTTTAAACCTATGCATGATTATTATTATTCAATTAGCACTTCATATCTATATAAAAAGCAATGGAAATCCTTATTTTAGATTTTAGTTATCACACTTTTAGCTAACACTTATTAGCTAGTATTCTTAAAGGGGTTAGTTCACCCCAAAATATTAATTACCTCATTGTTTATACTCCCTTTATGAGTTCTTTCTTGTGTTGAACACAATAGATAACATCTTGAAATATGCTGATTGTCTTCAATAGTATGAAAATGATTGGAAGTCGATCAGCATTTTTCAAAATATCTCCTTTTGTGTTCAACAGAAACTCAAATAGGTTTTTATTAACATTTTCATTTATGTAATCTATCCCTTTAATGCCATCTTAAATTATTCAAATCAGACCATTTGGCCATTTTGAGAAGCATCATGACACTTATATAAGCAAAACACTTAATTTACACATTTTATATTAAAAATGTATTAATTTTTGAAGCCAGCATTTCCTAACTCGACAGGAGGACACTGATTATTTAATGCCAATCATTAAAAAACACATTATTAGCTAATTAATTACCTATATATCAGATTTGTCATCATCATCTGTTAAAAAACAACATCCATCTCATTTCCATTCTTACTTTGCACACCAAACCTCTCTCGCCCACTCTCTCTCTCTCTCTCATTTTCCACATCCACTTCATCATTCTCTTCCCACACACACACACCCTCTCGTCCCCCGCAGACTAAAGCATCATTGAGAAATGAGAGCGATTAGCGGCTCTTTTCTGCCGTTGCATAACAGTAATGTTCGCTCCGTCTGGCCTATATTCCGCCCGCCTTCACACTTACATAAAGGCTTCATATATAGACAAGTGGATTAGAAGTCATAACATATGCTGGAGGAGCATTATATAGCTGTTCTCCTGCCAAAACACTGCAGCGCATGATATAACAGATCGATACAGAGCGTTCAGAACTCAAAGATGATCCTGACACACAATACTAACCGGCTTTTTTTCTTTGTGTTTTCTCCAGGCTCTATGTGGGTGCACGGTTAACGTCCCTACACTTGACGGACAGATGAAGCCCCTCCCTTGCAGTGATGTCATCAAGCCAAGCTCAGTGAGGCGGCTTATAGGGGAGGGGCTTCCTAGAGCGAAGAACCCCGCCCAGCGTGGTGACCTGCTCGTTGAATTTCAAGTGGTTTTCCCTGATCGTATTCCCCCGAGCAGCAAGGAGATCATCAAACATAGCTTGGGACAATGTTAAGGGATGAAAACACACTAAATTCAGTGATGACTTTAACGTCAGCTGTTTGTCTCTGTGAGGCACGCACACTCAAGTGAGAGATGGAATGCTCACGCTAAGAAATTACACATTAGGTATGTTATACCTGCGTTAAGTGTGATTTGACAGAGATGAAGTGAACGAGGCGCACGCAATGAACACTTACACACACATCTGTGCTCTGATGAAGTGCAGAGGTGCTATTCTGAAGTGTTAGCATACTTCTTTAACCATGACGATCTTGTACTCGCGTACAGAACTGTCAGTGATTTAGTCTCTATGAGAGATCCCTGTGTCATGTTCCAATGAATTATTTGTACAAAGTTATACAGAGAAAATATGACTTTATGATAGGATGCCTGGCATGTATGATACACGCATGTTTTGTAAGCAGAAATAAAGTTTTGTAATTGAAATGACTGGCATTTGGTGTTGTCGTCTTTAATAAGATATAAGATGAAAAATAAATCATCGTGCATGCATTCAATCAAGTTCAAGAGGGATAAAAAAGCTGCATCTAAAACAAATCAAGATGCATTAGTAGTTGTACAACATGCAATACATATTTATCTAGATTGTGACTGAGGAGCAAGTTAAACCTTCCTATCTAGCAGGTTTTTACATGCAGAGGTGTTTGATATAATACAATACTTTATAAACATGCATTTATTTTTCTGGATATTGACAGTAATTTCCGATTAAATAAAAGACTATTCAACACTTTCATCCTTAGATGTCAACATAATCAAGAATTATGAGCATAGCTTCATCGAAAGTCCAGATATTTCTGGAAAGTTCTGGTAATTTATGCAAATAAGTTGGTAAATATAATATTAGTGCTGTCAAAAGATTAATCTCATCCAAAATAAAAGTTTGTATTTGGATAGTGTGTGTACTCACTGTGCATTAATATTGTGTGTATATAAATAAAAAAATATATAAAACACAAAACCAAAATTTTCACATATATAAATAATATATAAATAATATATAACATGTGTATATATGTGTGTGTGTATATATATATATATATATATATATATATATATATATATACACACACACATATATATATATATATATATACACATATATACATATACACACACAGTTGAAGTCAGAATTATTAGCCCCCCTTTGAATTTTTTTTCTTTTTTAAATATTTCCCAACTGATGTTTAACAAAGCAAGGAAATTTTCACAGTATGTCTGATAATATTTTGTCTTCTGGAGAAAGTCCTATTTCTTTTATTTCGACTAAAATAAAAGCCGTTTTAAATTTTTTAAAAACCATTTTAAGGTCAAAATTATTAGCCCCTTTAAGCTATATTGTTTTTTCGATAGTCTACAGAACAAACCATCATTATACAATAACTTGCCTAATTACCCTAACCTGCCTAGTTAACCTAATTAACCTAGTTAAGCCTCTAAATGTCACTTTAAGCTGTATAGAAGTGTCTTGAAAAATATCTAGTAAAATATTGTTTACTGTCATCATGGCAAAGATAAAATAATTCAGTTATTAGAGATGAGTTATTAAAACTATTATGTTTAGAAATGTGTTGAAAAAATCTTCTCTCCGTTAAACAGAAATTGGGGAAAAAATAAACAGGCTAATAATTTAGGGGGCTATTAATTCTGACTTCAACTGTGTGTGTATGTATGTATCTATGTATGTATGTATGTATGTATGTATGTCTATACATATGTGCTGAAAAAAATCTTTTCTCCGTTAAACAGAAATTGGGGGAAAAAAATAAACAGGGGGAGTAATAATTCTAACTTCAACTGTGTGTGTGTACATATATACAGTTAAAGTCAGAATTAATAGCCCCCTGAATTATTAGCCCCTGTTTATTTTTTTCCCCAATTTCTGTTTAACGGAGAGAAGATTCTTTCAACACATTTCTAAACATAATAGTTTTAATAACTCATCTCTAATAACTGAATTATTTTATCTTTGCCATGATGACAGTAAATAATATTTGACTAGATATTTTTCAAGACACTTCTATACAGCTTAAAGTGACATTTAAAGGCTTAACTAGGTTAATTAGGTTAACTAGGCAGGTTAGGGTAATTAGGCAAGTTATTGTATAATGATGGTTTGTTCTGTAGACTATTGAAAAAATATATAGCTTAAAGGGGCTAATAATTTTGAATAATTTTTTTTAAAAAAATTAAAAACTGCTTTTATTCTAGCCGAAATAAAACAAATAAGACTTTCTCCAGAAGGAAAAGTATGATCAGACATACTGTGAAAATTTCCTTGCTCTGTTAAACATCATTTGGGAAATATTTAAAATAATAAAACAAATTCAAAGGGCGGCTAATAATTCTGACTTCAACTGTATAAACACACACACACATATATATACATATATATATTTATTTATTTATTTATTTATTTTATATATATATATATATATATATATATATATATATATATATATATATATATATATATATATATATATATATATATATATATATATATACACATACATATATAGATATATATTTATTTATATATGTATATACAAAATAAATATGCACAGTCCACATATTAAACTTATGTAAACACAAGCTTTTATTTTAGTGACAGCGCTAAATTATAAAAAACACATAAATATATAAAATCACTTATATAAGATATATTATATATACAAGACAAAACTGTCTTCATATACTTTGATTAATATATTGATATTTAATCAACAGTTATAGTTAGTTTTTAATATTTCACCTGGGATTTTCTCATCAAGAAATTTACCCTCCACAGGGATAAAAGATTGATCCTTCAGTTTTCTGGTCTATGGATTTGAATATTAATAAACACAAAAGCTATACCAGGCAGTGGCATGGCTGATTAAAGTCGGCAGCTACCATAAAGCTTTAGCCTTTTAATATTTAATCAGCATGCTTTTAACAGTTTCAAAGCCTTCAGTATATTCCCCCACTCCTTTCTGAAGATAAAAATAGTAACTTTACTTGTATAGCACAAAGCGCTCCAGAGGAAAAACTAATCAAAAACACATCCAAGAGGGTTTTTTTTAAGTCAGTTGGAAATGCCCCTGTGCACAATGTGAAGACTATAAAAGAAAAATTCTGGCCAAACTTTAAGCCTTAGTGAACACTTCTGGATGCATTACAAAAAGCAAACCAAGCTCCATTACACAACACTGCCTGACCTCAGCGATGCTCTTGTGTCTGAACAACGGCAAATCCCTGCATCTGTGTTTCAGCATCCATTGAAAAATCTTCTTCTCTGAAATCTGCAAACAGCAGAGAGAAAACAAACTCCATATTAATGTTTGTGGTTTTGATTGTGTGATGCAAATTAATACTCGAGCACTGACTCCATTCAAGAGGCACATGATGAATAATAAAAGTCAAAGTTATTAGACCCATGAAATTTTAATTCTTCTAAAAATATTTCAGTGGCTCAGTGGTTAGCACTGTCGCCTCAAAGCAAGAAGGTTGCTGGTTCGAGTCCTGGCTGGGTCAGTTGTCATTTCTGTGTGGAGTTTGCATCTTCTCCCCGTATTGGCGTGGGTTTCCTCCGGGTGCTCCGGTTTCCCCCACAAGTCCAAACACATGAGCTATAGGTGAATTGGATAAACTTAATTGGCTGTGCTGTATGAGTGAGTGTGGGTGTTTCTCAGTGCTGGGTTGCGGCTGGAAGGGCATCCACTGGGTAAAACATATGCTGGAACAGTTGGCGGTTCATTCCGCTGTGGCAACCCCTGATAATTAAGGGACGAAGGAATGCCAATACTGAAGGAATATAAATGAATGACTGAGAATTCACTGTCAGAAAGATGGCACTTTTAGAGGTTCAAGAGTTTGTCACTAGGAGAGACAACTAAAAGTTGCATATTAGTACCAGTTTTTAATCATTTTTATCACATTTATTTTCTTGTACTTGTATTTAATGTGTTTCTTTTATTCCTGTTTATGTAAAGTACTTTGAATTACCATTGTGTATGAAATGTGCTATATGAATAAACATGCCTTACCTTGCCGTACCTTAATGTCGTAATATTTAGTCTGTATAGTTTTTTAGGAAATAATGCACACCTGAAGCCATGAAGCCAATATTTTGTAATAATCAACAAACCATCGTCAATTATTTTACTTACTCTACAGTTCCCACACCTAAAGATGAGGTAGATGTTGTAAGACATTCATTGGATTTTTGTCCTGAAATTGCACTGCATTATTATATTTATTCATTCCATTCATTTTCTTTTCGGCTTAGTCCCTTTATTAATCCGGGGACGCCACAGCGGAATGAACCGCCAACTTATCCAGGATATGTTTTACGCAGCGGATGCCCTTCCAGCTGCAACCCATCTCTGGGAAACATCCATACACACTCATACAATGCGGACAATTTAGCTTATTCAATTCACCTAGGTCTTTGGACTGAGGGGCGTCAGAATTTTAACAAAAACAAAAATCACATCAGGTCTATGAGATGTTGCATAATTGATCCAATTTTCAACTAAAAAAAAATTAAAATTAAGTAAATTAAGTAAAATTTTGTAGACATGCATTTCAAGACATTGATCGGGTTTTTTTTGTTAAACTGCTCATATGAGTCAAAACCTCCCTGGAACTACTTTATCTGTGCAGCTCCCTGAAAATAACTGCACACCTTAAAATATTCATCAGCCAATCAGAATGAAGCATTCAATACACTTCAAAACACTAGAATAAATGCTTTTGGGGTAAATAATGTACAAAGTGAACGAGGAGGATTCTGTCCTAGCAAATGTGCAATTTTCACACCCTTTCTTTCTGAAAGCACACTGTGTTTGGAAGGAATTATTTGGAAATGTTCCTCTCAAGCACAACAGACTGGGTTTCACAGGGAATGTGCAAATATATGAACCGTCTGAGCGAGAAGAACATTGTCTTGTGTCAGTCACTGCCGCGTTTGAGGCCCATGAGTCATAATCACAGCTTAAAATGACACTTACACTTACTAAGGGTCAAAATGACTGTTTTTAGCAGAGCGATGTCCTACTTATTTCCTTGCAAAACTAAAAAAGCCTATTCTATATCTGAAGTGTAATGTTTGCTTATCGATGCATACATTTCCAAAGGGAAAATCCACCATTATATTGTTTATTATAGCAAATTACCTTCTCCTCATGTAGAAAAATGCTGTTTTCTAATGTATTCATGACATTTCACAACACCTACTGCAATTGTGTATTCATGCTTCTTAAGAGGTATATTCTCTGTGGATTTATTACTCATGTGTAAATCGCTTTGGATTATGTGCCTGCAAAATGAATGGATGTAATTGTAAGCATTTAAGAGAGCCTTTAAAAGGCCTCAAGACTACAGAAATCAAGGTTTCTTTCACATTTTAAATATTTATATAATGGCTTCAAAGACAGCATGTACTGTGTTTGTGATTGCATTAATTTACATAAAGCAGATGGAAACAGAAGACTATAGAAGCTTAGAACTGGTCTATACTGCCCTCTCTCGGCCACAGAAATTAACAACATGGTGAAACCAAAACAAATATTTTCTGTAAGAATGTGAGGTCTAACAATTAGTCTATCTTACTAGTATGCACTAATATTTTTGCTTTAGCTTTTTATATTTTAAGGTGTCTTTTTGTGCACATTTGAGATATATAGGCTATCTACTATGTGAAAGAAATAATTGTAGTATAAAATTAGATTAGATTCAACTTTACTGTCACACATATACATGCATAAGTGCAGGATATACTGTTGGTATAAGTTATAAAGTGCAATTATAGAAAAACTATGGTGATATTTATAGATGGATGTACTATGAACATTATATACAGGTTGTATTAGCTATGAACAGAGATTTACAATAGATGAATATATGTACAGGTTGTTATTAATAATCAGAAGTATGCAGATAGATATGAACAATTACAAATGTATATGTACATTAGGTAAGTACAATTCAATTATTATATATTTATACAACCTAGTGCAATGAATATGTGCAATTTTAATTGTGCAAATATTAAATAATAAATACTTTAATATTTATACTTAATAAAAAATTTTACTTAATGAAATTAATTTACTTAATTGCTTTTACATTTAATAAAATACCTTAATATTTACACTTTAATACCTAATATTGTCACCAAATGATATTTCCTCAACCATTCTCTGAATTTTCCTATTGATTTTTTTTTAAATCATTGTTTTATCCTGATATACAGTATAGTCAACATTGTAAGTGCATCAGAACATTTAATCTAAGTTGTCCTAAAACTTGTGAATAACACCCAGTGTGCGAATTATACATTGACAATATTTTATTACTCTAATTTATTTATAAAATGTATACGTTTTCAGTGTTTTGAGAAATATTTAGTGAATAATTTAAAGGTTACTGTAGATCGAGCTATACAAATTATGTGTCTAATTTTTTTTTTTTTTTAGGCTACATGCAGATATAAACACCTATTTTACAAGAAACGTGTTTTGTGAATACTTAAGATGTCTATCGGTGCTCTAGAACTGCCAGTTTCAGACTGTTAAATTATATTTTTCATAGCATTGATTGGCACAATTATGCATTCACAATGGTATAAATCGTTATAGAGGGGTCAAATGTGTATCGATATCATACATTTTAAATTATTATTATTTAAGATATTGATCAGAGGTCTTGACATCCTTCAGGGGGATCAAGCGTTAATTAGGGGGATCAATCCCCCCCCAAACCATCCTTTAATTCGCACTCTGATAACACCCATTTTTGTCTTAGGACAATTTTGAAAAACATTTTTGATCCACTTCAAATGTTGATGTGTGTGTGACGCATAAAAAGATTTGCTTTTTTCAAAAACGGTAGCCTGTAGTTGCTGTGGCTCTCAAAACATCAACAAACTTTCCCTCACTAAATATTAGTTACAAATCATGATTTCTGAATTTTACGATTTCCTGTTTTTATTAAATGTAAATATAATTTGGTGGAATTAATTAATATACGACTTATAGTTTGTTTTTAATATAGGCTAAAACTTTAGCTTACATAATTTAAGTGGCTTCTTGCGACATCCAGTGGTAGCTTGAGATATTGGCTAAAAAAATACATTTATATTGTACAATACATTAATATTTACACTTTAAAAACTTATATTGTCACCACCACTTGCTATATCCTCAATAATTCTCAGAATGTTCATGTAATTACATTTTAATTTTCAGTCAGAAGTCACAACCTTTAGCCAACACAAACTGCGCTTGATTTTACCTCAGCTGAAAGTCCTCATAAAAGTAGCTCGGCTGTCTGCATAATACTTTTACATATTGATCTTCATAACAATTTTGAGGGCTTCCCAACAAAAAAGTCGACTTTACACACCGAAGACATCCTGATAAATGAGGTAAGAACCTAAAATCAAAACAATTGTAAACTCACGCAGTGAAAAGCCAGAAATCTCTCCACGCTCCTGCCAGAAATTAATTAATGTAAATGGAGCGCAGCTGCGACTCAACTGTCGACTTTACTCAGTTTAGTCATTTTATAGTTACTATTTTACGTAAACTAACATTACGTATTTATACATGTGTGTGTGTGTGTAGCAAAAAATATAAACTTTTTTATTACAAAAATAGTTGCTGTCGCTTTTAACATTAACAGTTTCACTTAGGCTACCAAATATTAGTAACAAATAAAGATTTCTGAATTTTATGATTTCCTGTTTTTATTAAACGTAAATATAATTTGGGGAATTATTTATAAATGACATAGTTTGTTTTTATATTGGCTAAAACACATAGCTTACAAACCCCCGAGTGGCTTCTTGCGACACCAGTGGTAGCCCACAATATTGGCTAATAATACATGTATAGCGTAAAAAATACATTACTATTTACACATTAATAATTTTATTGTCAACCCTTGATATTTCCTCAGTAATTCTCAGAATGTTCATGTAATTATATTTAAATTTTCACTCAGAAGTCACAACCTTTAGCCAACACAAACAGCGCTTGATTTTACCTCAGCTGAAAGTCCTCTAAAACGTAGCTCGGCTGTCTGCATAATACTTTTACATATTGATCTTCATAACAATTTTGAGTCCTTGCCAACAAAATAGTCGACTTTACACACCGAAGACATCCTGATAAATGAGGTAAGAACCTAAAATTAAAACTGTTGTAAACTCACGCGGTGAAAAGCCAGAAATCTCTCCACGCTCCTACCAGAAATTAATTGATGTAAATGGAGCGCAGTTGCGACTCAACTGTCGACTTTATTTAGTTTAAGTCATTTTATAGCCGCTATTTTACATAAACTAACATTATTTATTCATGAGCAATTCCAGCGTTATGGATGTGACATTTGCAGTAAAATCTCAAAACATAAATTCACATCGAACGTATACGTTAACATTATATTGAAACATCTGTTTATATTTTCCAAAACAACTAGCCACAGAGCTATGGGAGCAGAACAATATCAATCTGTAAAATTTTTTGGTATTTTAAATGAGGAAATTAAACATGCGTTATGGATGTGACAAAGAAAAGTCTGCGAGTTTACAGTATACAACATATTTGTAGAAATTCTGTGAATTAAACTGCACAACCCTAAAGAAATGCTAATCAAAAGGATTAGAGTTGGCTCTCTATAGATAGAACAAACATTATTGATTTTATTTTATTTTACATTTTTAGCATTTATGAGGAAAAAGCTCCGTTATGGATGTGACAGATGTGAAATTAGCACTTGTGTGATTTTAGTAAATCAAAGTATTTTTAATGCACTGTAAAATATTTGCTTGCACACAAAAAAAAAACAAAAAAAAAACACAAAGCGATTTCCCTATTTTGGCCAAAACTTAATTGTTGTCATGGCAAGGTTGACATTTGCATGGATTTGCTCTTATAGATGCATGTATGTGTGTAGCAAAACAAACATTTACTTTTTTTATTACTAAACAGTACCAGTTGCTGTTGCTTTTAAAACATCAACAAACGTTTTACTCACAAAATATTAGTTACAAATCACGATTTTTGAATTTTATGATTTACTGTTTTTATTAAACGTGAATATAATTTGGAGATCTATTTATTATTATTATTATTTAACGACATATAGTTTGTTTTTTATATTGGCTAAAACTGATAGCTTACAAACCCCCGAGTGACTTCTTGCGACATCCAGTGGTAGCCCACAATATTGGCTAATAATACATGTAAAGCGTAAAACATACATTACCATTTACACATTAATAATTTTATTGTCAACCCTTCATATTCCTTCAGTAATTCTCAGAATGTTCATGTAATTATATTTTAATTTTCAGTCAGAAGTCACAACCTTTAGCCAACACAAACTGCGCTTGATTTTACCTCAGCTGAAAGTCCTCATAAAAGTAGCTCGGCTGTCTGCATAATACTTTTACATATTGATCTTTATAACAATTTTGAGGGCTTCTCAACAAAATAGTCGACTTTACACACCGAAGACATCCTGATAAATGAGGTAAGAACCTAAAATCAAAACAATTGTAAACTCACGCAGTGAAAAGCCAGAAATCTCTCCACGCTCCTGCCAGAAATTAATCAATGTAAATGGAGCGCAGCTGCGACTCAACTGTCGACTTTACTCAGTTTTAGTGATTTTATACTTACTATTTTACATAAACTAACATTAATAACCACAGGTGCAAATAAAGCAGACGTCAAAATCATTGTTTTATCTTTGATTTGTGATGAAATGTCGCAGCTGGGATCGGCTGTGCCCTCATCAAACTTACCTGAGGGCCTCCCGGTGTCCAGTTTGGCGCTGCTGATCTTGGTGCTCATCCCATGTGTGCTGCTGCTCCTGCTGCTAAATTGTTTGTTTGTGGGCTACAAACTGTTCCGCATGACCCGGAGAAAGAGAGACCGATGCGGGTCGGAGTTGTCGCTCATGCACTCTTCGTTTTCCACCCGCCAGAGGATCACCCGGTTCTCTGACGAGCCTCTATTTGCTCCGAACAGAAAAACTAATTATGTTTCGGTTTCGGAGCCCATGCTGGCGCCACCCATCACTTCATCCCTGACCTCCTCCGCGGAGAGACGGGCCACCGGGCAGCGCGCCATGTTTCTACGCCCGGACGGGGCCACCTACGCCAGGTCAGAGTCCCTGCGTGTACCGCACTGGAGGACCAGCGCCCCGGTTCTGGTGCAGTCCAGTGATTCGGACATGGAGCGGGTCAACACTGTACCGCCTAACTCACCAGCACTAAGAGTGACTCCAAATGGGGTAGGATCCTAATATGTCACTAATATGTTTTTTTTTTATTGTGGTAATGTTGTTTTTATATTTGAACATTTGGACTTTCTCCTTAATATAATTTCAGTAAAAGTATATCCTAAATACAAGGGTCCCACACTTCTTGAAAGTATACTTGAAATTAGCCTATTTGAATTTTAGACGCATGGATTTAAGGCCTGGAAAGTACTTAAAAACAAACACAGGTCTTTGAAAGTGCTTAAATTAAAGCTATACTGTAATTAATTGTAGCTATACTGTTGAAAAAATGTTCATTTAAAAAATCTTACATTTAAATATTGTACAATTATAATGACAAATAAGGCACATTCAATCAATATTTCAGAAACCTTAAAATGGTCTGTAGTTTTGAAAAATATTCTGACAATTTTAATGTAAATACAGGCCCGTAGCCAGCCTATTGGATGGGGTGGTTCTTTTTTCAGAAAAAAATTGACCTTTTTTGCAGTTATTCACCTCTTGTGAGGTTTAAATACTGCATTTAAGTGACATTTCAAGCACTAATTTTTGCTGGATCAGCTTGTCGGATGGTGATCATAACCACACTTATTGATGTACTAAAATATTTCCTATAATTTTGTCCAAGTTTGCATTTAAACTGTAAATTATTACAGTTTTAGATATGTTATGAGATTAGCATTTTAAATGGAAAATAATAATAAAGAAATATGAAAAAATACTTATTTTTAAATACAAATTTATTATCATCCATCTAGGCCTGTCACAATAATCAATATATCGACTTATCGAACAACACATGGACATCAGTTCAATTATTTTTAGTGATGCAATAAATATCGCCCATACATAAAAACAATTCTAGCAACATTTTAACTGATTGTGCAACATCTCTACCTCTACTGGAGGTGTCAGTATGGTTAAAAACACTTTAGTATTTACTATAAATTACGATAGTATATTTTCATGTGGATGTCTGACAACTGAAAATAGATCTGGTAGCAGATATACTCTTCACCTTGCACTTTTTTGTTAACACTAATTATTATTCATTTAGGATATGCGTCTTCACATTCTGATTCCAATGCCTAATTATTGAATTGTTAAAATGACTATAATTAAATTTAAATATTCTTAAGAATAAAATATTGTGTGTTTTTTGAAAGAGTGTACTTGCATTGTGATATTATATTGTCATTCTGGCATAAAATGGTCTTAAAATGACAATAATATCGTTTATCGCAATATATTTTGGTGCAATATATCGTACAACAAAAAATAGATATGGTGACAGGCTTACATCCATCATTTAAGAAAAAAAATCAGGAATCTGGTAAAACTTGTTTAAACTAAAAGGTGTAGCCTACAGTATAAACAAATAAAAAACTGGCCTACTCCGTCAACTTTCCTCAATCAGAATTTGGCCACTTGAATAATTAAAGATTAAATTAGTCTTAAAGCCTTCTTCTTTCAGTAATTTTCACAATTCATGATGGTATAGCGGTCAAAAATGGGACAAAAGAGCACATGTAAAGCCCAAATTCTGCTCTGTCAGTAGGGGGTGGGTCTTTCGAACCCCCCTGGCTACGGGCCTGGTGTAAGTGACATGTTATGTCCTTACTGTACACTGAAAAAAATAAGATTGTTAAAAAGTTTGTTAAGACATTCTTTCAGTGTTTTTAATTGTATTTATATAAGTACTTATAATGACCCATCTTTGGACCCAAAAGTTGTGGGAAACTTCACTTAAAGGGATAGTTCAGCCAAAACTGAAAGTTCTGTCATCTACTCACCATTAATCTGTATTAAACCTGTTTGACTTTCTTCTGTTGAACACTAAAGATATTTTGTCGAGTAAATGTTAAAATTTGGTTGAATTATCCCTTCAAATGTAAATTACATTTTACTGTAAATAAATTACTTTTCCACTGAATTACTATTTTTAGTTAGCTACTTCTTATTTACTTGCCACAAATCCTGTGATAATTCTACTCTTCAGCTAACACAATTGCACATGCATAAGATAATATCATTTGAGATTAGTTTTTTACAAAATATATCTTGAATTTAGAAAAGCAGATGTGTGTGTATACAGTGTATATATATATTCAGGTTTTTCACACAACTCTATTTTTCAACTTATTGGTTCCAGTTCTCCGTGCCGATGACTTCCCTGCGTAGAAGCAGTACCATGGAGCTGGAGAGCACTTCTCTGGATAAGATCCATGTGGAGTGTGAGTCTGCTAGCATCATCCCACAGGAAAACTCCTGCTATGTGGCATCATCTAGCTCCTCGGCTAGGGGTTCTGGACTGGACAGTGACTTTGGAGCCAGTGCAGGTCAGTGATTCCTATGAATGAATTAGGAAGACTCCAAAAGTTCAAACTATTTCTTAAAAGTACATATCAAATTTCCTGGCTAAAATGCAGATTTTCCATGAGCTATAATGGATGTAAAAACAGGTCGCATAATATTAAAATAGTTTTGGCTCAAATATAAGTTTCTTGACTTTAATAGTCACTATATCAACACTAAATAATTTACCACAAACAAAAATAAATGCTGCATTACTTCCTGTTTGCGTGGCTGTGAAGTGCTGCCTCACCCATATTTAAAAGCTTAATAGCAGTTTACAAATGTTACATTTAGCTTTTCTGTCACCTACATTTTAACACCCAGCATTCAAAGTTCTCATTTTGAAGCCAAAGCTCATAAAATGTAAATATCCTGACATGGTAGCCTTAATTAACAGATACAGTCTCTGCATCTGACTTAAGTCATTGCCAGTTGATAAGCATGAAAGGAATTAAATGGAGCTGAAAAATGTCCTCCTAAACATAACACACAAAAAAATTATGATCCATGACTTGGGGAACACAATATTTTCTGACTGCCAATGTCTGAAATAGACATTTTTAAATTCCATGACCTGCTGGAACCCTGTAAATAACTGCAACAAGTCTATTAACTATGAAGCAGAACATACCGTTTTCAACATTGGTAAACATTTTAGCACCAAATAATCATATTATGGTATGTCTTATAGTTTCCAACAAAAATGTAACAATTTTACATTGATTTACACAAAATGACACTGTGCATATTGACGATATTTTTTTCAGATAAGAATGGGTGCAGCCTTTAAAAACGTATTTGCTTCTATTAATATTTCACAAGCGTTTTCAGCTGTTATGTTGCAAACTGCTATATTCTTTATACAAATTTTATTAAGTCATAAACATTTATTCATCAATTATTAACAAATATTTATTGCCGTTTATTATTTATAGTCATTTAACCCAATAGGCAAATGAATTGGGAAGTACTAAAACAATCGCTTTGCAGATTAAGTTGAACAGGCATGCACAAATACCTGGCAACCCAAACAGCCTACAATGAATAGCCTAGATCAGTGGTTCTCAACCATGTTCCTGGAGGACCACCAACACTGGATGTTTTGGATGTCTCCTTTGTCATCCATTACAGGTCTTCAGTCTCTGCTAGCGAGCTGATGATTTGAATCAGGTGTTTTTGGTTAAGACATGGAAAATGTACAAAGCTGGTAGTTTCCCAGGAACCTGGTTGAGAAACACTGGCCTAGCTTGTATATTAACGTGTTTATTGGTCACTGTTAATGAATGTAATTGTTCTGACAATATGAGGTTTTATTTCTTCAGTCCTATTATACTTTTTTTTGTATGTATCTATAAGACAATACTTGACCATTTAAAATATATATACATTTATACATCTATAACTGTTTGCCTAAGAGGTTTTTTATTCTTTGTATTCTCCATTTAGGCGTTTCTCTCCGTATCCTTTCTATGGACAGTGATGGATTTCCGGGCTCAGCCTGGGCGTCTGCTCTAGAATGGGATTACTACGACCCAAGTTACGTCACACAGAACCACGTCCCAAAACACAGACCTCAAGCACCCCCCATCACCACCAAACAGTACTGGGTCTAGAGCCCGCTCTCCATAAAGAGATCCTGAATAACTCCAGAGCGAGACTCAATTCAGCCTTTCTCACTCTAGAACTTGTTGAGCTGAGTCTGGATTTAATCTTTCTGGGTTCAGTGCACTTACAAAATGTTCACTTGCCGTTTTAACTGCAACACATCACATCTTCACAGTACACACTTCATGTATAAAAAGTTCACGATCACAGCTTACTTCTGCAGCAACTCCAAACAGGTTTGTTCTGTTTAATAATTTGCCTTTACAGAATCACTTCACAGTCGTCATCACTTCAGACCACTTTCACAGTGTTTGTCTCACTTTAGATTTCTCACTGTATGTTATTTTTATATGTTTGTCACGTGATTCTCAGCATGGAGTTACTAAGGTGTTTAGAAAAGGCTGTTTGACTCTCACTATTGAAACCCTACACATTTTTGTATGAAAAAAAAGTATTTAGATTGTGCCTGAATTGAATAAAGTTTTAAAATACAGGGTTGCTTTTTATTGTGGTGTAACCAATGTTATATTTGAATGCAAATTGAGTGTAAAGGGGAAATGTAGGGCTGTAAATATTGACCAAATGGATAATGATCTTTTAAAGACAATGAAGCTATAGGATAAACTTAATAAACTAGTTTTATTATGTGAAACCATTTTCAATCAAGACTTTAGTTTTCATTGTGCTAGGAGCTTTTTTCAAAATAACAATAATAAAATAAAAAAATATTCAGACAGACATTTCAAACGTCACTTTTTATTGGAAACACGTTATGAGGAGCTAGACGCAGCCACTGCTGCCCGACGGGGTTTGGGAACGGTTCCCTCACGGAATCCATTTCTGAAATGCACAGAAAACAAACTTGTCAACAAAACAATCAAACAAATACAATATTTCAATGGTCCTAAAGATGAGCTCATAACGTGACCAAGATGGGAGATATGCATGTTAAGACACTCCTAACAACAGGAGGAATTAATAAAACAAAAGCCCACTGGGTTTTTCAGGCTTACCTCAGTACAACATCTGTTATCACTGGACAGTCATTTGTTCAGACATTTATTTTAAGACATCATTGGTAAGCCATAGACATTCACTTAAGATTTGGGCATTAATTTGATTACATTTATTTATTTGTTTTAATGCCATATTAGCAGCATTGGTTATTCAAAGCAAATGTAACACTAAATATTCAATACATAATTTACAAAATTTAATTAAGAAACATTACACACAAAAACACAGGTCATATGCAGTGATAAATATTCTAAAATATCTTGAATATTCTAAAAGCATCTTTTAAACATTTTCCTTCTATATTAAAATATTCTAATTGAAATGTTCAAAATATTTTTGCACAAGTAACAAATTGGTTTCTCTTTCCCTTTTAATAAATATGAGTGGTTAAGTCTTGTGTGGGATGATTAAATCAATAATGATCCATCAACCAAGTTTAAAATACAGCATCAAATGATATCACGCAAAATGACATTTCTATGGCAGGAAAACGTAAAAAAAAAAAACTAATTATGAAAAACTTAGAAAGGAAAAAAATAATAATCAAAAGCTCTGTAACAAAAAAAAACAAGACTCTTAAGGCTATGAATGCATTAAAAGGTTTATTACCGTTTTGCCAAAACCTATAAACTACAATGAAATTTATTAAATAAAGTTGTTTATATAAATGTGAGTTTCTTAATATAATGGTGTACTTAATCAACTTAAGACATCTAAACTAAGCCCTAATAGAGTCACATGCAGGAAAAGTCTAGCTTACACAAATCACAAAAGTTTGACAAATTTAATGTTAGTCTTATAAAATTACACCTAAAGGTGCTCAGTGTCAATCAGGATTCAATCAGAAAAGATTATTATTTTCAAAGATTTTTATAGCTTTAAAAATTATTGGAGGGGAAAAAAAAATTACAATATTTTAAGGGTCATCAATTACGTAGTCTTAAATGTTCTTGCATCTCTTCCAGGTCAAAACAAAGACTCTAAGCATGAAAATCTGATCAGGCAATACCACATTACTCACCTGAACCTACGGAAAACGACCTTCATGTGTCTCATGCGGCCGGTTCCTGTGGTGCTGCGTCTCTTAGCCTTAGCGCTCCAGTTGTCTACAAACAAAAACAATCATTAAACTTCACACAAATGACGACAGATTCACATCCATCTTCTGTTCAGGAACACCTCAGGCTTACCTCAGTTCAAAATCTGTTATCACTGGACACTCATTTGTTCAGACATTTATTTTTGCACATCACTGGTAAGCTCTGTATTGCAGGTTTCTTATAAATAGAGTAGGGCTGCACAATATATCAGAAAATTATTTTTATTGCGATAATAGTATATGCAAAATATCGCAGACCAGATACATTTATCTATTGGTTGTTAATCTAAATTTGACCAATCAGATGAGTCGTACTATCTTTATTTCCTCCTCCATAGTAGTTTCTGCTTTTCTATTGGCTGGAATGGCCCAAAGCGCTGAAAATAAACACTAATGGTGGGATTCAAGATGAATACAAAAAAAATACACCAGCCAATCGGAGTCAGAATACCTGCTAATGTTTTCACGTATTCATAGTGTTTTATAGACAATGTTTGCACCTCAACAGCTTTTTATTTTAGTCTGAATTAAAATTAGATCAGAAAAATTGTTTAATTGTTCATTTCAATATAATTACACAAATTGTAAATAATATTATTGCATTTTTCTCTAGTATCGTGCAGCCCTTACGACGGCTTAGAGTTAAAAATGTATGCCTGTTTATAAATTTCACAAATTTGGGCTACTTAAATCTGCTGAGCTAGTTTGAGCAGACACCCAAACCCTTGAACCATGAATATAGGGACACTTACACTTTCTCTTGCGCTTGGCAGGGTATCCACACTTGCCGCAGGTGGATTTCTGCAGATGATACGCCTTGGATCCACAGCGGCGGCACAGAGTGTGCGTCTTATTACGACGCTTACCGAAAGATGACGTACCCTTCGTCTGGAATAGGAAAGACATTCATAAAATGTGAGTTTTATGTACACAAATTAGGAAAAAGTCCTGAAATTATGCATTTAAAGGAATTGAGGTGAAGTTGGTTTTACATTTTCAAGTTCATTGTTTCTCCACCAAAACACATTTTTGGAGCTGTTGAGACATGTATATGTCACTAAAAACACTATTAGGACACATATTTCACTAAAAAGTGAAAATTGGTTGTTTTTGCGTTATTTCGAGCAAATTCATCCTTCTGGTTTGAAAAGAATTTTGAAGCAACATCGCGGCCTTGAGATCCTTGTGTAAATTCCAGCGTGGAGACTGGATGTCCGTACCGGCGGGTACAATGTGATGTCTTTTGAGTTTATCAATTCATGAGAAAGACTTGGTTCGAACCAATCAGCGCGCTGTATTGCGAATGATACAACTTCAATATGCATGACAGCTTCGAAGACATTTTTACCCTTTAGTGTTCAGACAGCAGTGAGATGCCACATTGTGTTGCCAACCGTAATTAAAACAAGTGGGAGAATTGCTCAGAGACATGGATCATCAGTGTTGTGTTTAGAAATGTGCCGCAAGGTTTCGTTTACATTTTCCCACTATGAGCACAGCCATTTCAGACCGTATATTTATAGTGTGGTAAACAAGTTGCCACTGTTAAAAAAATGAATGTGCAAATATAAAACCAACTTTACCACAACTTTTTAAGATGCATTATGCAAAGTGTTAAGAGGGTGTTTAAGACGAGTGGGTCAAAGTAGACTGTTTGAAGACAATCAATGAAAACCACAAACTAACATAATATTCAATAATTTGTTACAGCTCAATGTAGGTATGTAATACTGACATGTTATTCAGACAGTTCAAAATTAATTTGTCAGGAGACTAAGTTCATTTGTTGTGCACTAAGATTAAAAAACCTTGCTTACCAATTTACATTACACACCGCAAAAAAAAATAAAATAATAAATAAAATATAAATTATAAATAAAATCAGCATCACAAATAATAGCATTCATATAGCAGTATTGTTTTTATTTATCTGTTGGCGCCAATAGTAATTTGCTGTATTAAAAAAGGCACAGGCTAAGGATATGACGCCAAGCAATTCTTCATTGGTAAACACTGAGGTTAACTAATATAATTAGTAGGCAACTAGAAACTGTCTTTGAAACAGGCTCTGATGTTTGCAGACAAGAATATATAGATCAGAACCATTTATTTTGATATTATTACGGATATAAATGACCTAAATCAGACAGTTAAGAATTAATTTTATGTCAGGAGAAGCAACTTCATTTGTGCACTAAGATTTAAAAACTTTGCTTACCAATTTACATTACTGCATGAAAGGTACCGTTAAACAATAAAGCATTATAAAAGATAACATTCATATAGCAGTGCTTTTTAGCTTTATCTCTTGGAGACGATAATTTACTGTACTTAAAAAAACAGGCTGGGGATATGCCAAGCAATTCTTCATTAGCAGTAAACATTGAGATTAATAATTAGTAGGCTAGAAACTGACTTCACATACTTGTGCTAGTATAGTTTAACAAGCTCACGAGCCGAAAGTAGCATTAGCCACACAGTTCACTTCTTAACTGGTCTTCCTAGCTGGTCTAACAGATTCATCAATAAATCCAGAAGCTTCCACAATCATTAAGTCTCAAGTTTACATGTTAACCCGTTTATAGCGACTCGGTATGCTCTTTCGAGCTCGTCAGTAAATGAACGGGAAGGCTAAGCGACATGCTAGCTGATCCCAAAAAAATACTCAATAACCCTTAATAATCAAAGAGCCACAATCATAACACCTAATATTGAGAATTGAATATATATGCTTGTGATATTACTAAATGTACAGTATTTTAAAACAACTTATGAACCAGATGTTAGAGGATTTTGTGAGCAGGGCGCTGTAAACTCACCATCTTTCCTCAGAGCTGATTCGAAAGAGACCGGAAGAGACGCTGGTGTACCATTAAAACACCACCGGCGCGCTTTCGGTGTAACAACTAAATAAGTCCCCAAATAGTGTTACTGCAGGCTTTTGCATTCACAAGTTGATGAACGACGGCGATTAAAAAACGTTTTATTGCTAGTTAAGTTGCTAGTTTATCTAGATGTTAGATCATATTTATAAAGTGGAAGCTGTGATACATATAAAAACATTTACTAATATTTTATCAGTCTTTAAATGCCCGAAATTAAACAGATGGAAAGTCCGCTTAACGGGATAGTTCACACAAAATTGAAAATTATGTCATTATTTAACTCGCCTTTTACTTACTTACAAGCCTTTATAATTTTCTTGAGAACGCTCTTTGAAGAATATTTTGAAGAAAGCTGAAAGCCTGTAACCATTGACGTCCATAGTAGCTTTACTATGGAAGTCAATGATTACAGGTTTTCAGCATTCTTCAAAATATCTTATTGTGTGTTCTACAGAATAAAGAAACTCAGGTTTGGAGCCACATAAAGGCGAATAATTATTGAGTAGCCTAAGATTAAATTTTTGAGTAAGATTAATTGGGAGGGTTTTAAATTAGCTTAATTTATGACATTCAAGGTTTTATTCATTTGTCATTAAAGGTTTTTAAACTGCAAGGGCACACAGTAACCACAGGCAAAAGTATAAATTACAGATGACAAAAACGTCTGGACACTGACCATCCCTGAGACACAAAAGATCCGAAATGACCTTCAGTCTGTTATGACCATACAGTCATTGGTTATGACTGTGTGCTGAAAGTGCAACGCCGCCTGGAAGTGTACTTGACATTTATAGTAGCCTAGTATAGATACAAAATAATCTCAAATAATATATAACAAATAGACAAATAAACACAAAAAATAAATAAATAGATTTGAACTTAATTTTCTAGGCTATAGCCTATGTAAAAATAGAGAGATAGCTTATGTAAAAGTAGTTTTTAGCTCCTCCATGTTTTTATGAGCTCTGTTGTTTAACTGGTTAGAGGAGTTCGTCACAAACGCTTTCAGTTTCGTTTTTTTTTCAAGGTGGAAGTCAAGGTGTTTTAGGAAATGGCGCAGAGTACAGGTAAGACAGTTTTTTACATTAAAGATGAAGATTGGCAATCATAAAAGGTTTCCTTTCATCATAATTAAATGCACTCTGCAATTGTGCTTAGTTAAACCATATGATCGTTAAGCAGCTTAAGCAATTGGTATCAAAACATAGGCCTAAGTGCAACGCATTCATTCTCCTCTTATGCTAAAGCTTTCGACATAAAATATCATTAATGTAAAGCTAAAGTTGAGTTGTTTGTTTACTTAACTGTAGCCTGACATTAAGGGACAGTGAATTAAAATAGAGGTAAAGTTGGTTTTATATTCGCACATTCGTTCATTTAGATGTCTATATATTTTTCACCATGGTACTTTGAATATTCGATCGGAATTGGCATGCAAGTATCACTTCAAAACAACATTAACACTATCTAATTGACTCTGAACAATGTTGAACTTTGATAGTCTTTGGCTGCTAATATGATTTCACTATTTAGAATTAGCAAATAACACTTTTATGAAATTATATTATTAAGGAGAATGTCTGAATATCCAAATATAAAACCAACTTTACCTCTATTGAATTAAAATGTATTATATATTATATTTAAGTTATATTATACATTAAGTCCTCTCAAGTCCCCTGTATATCAAATTACTATCTTTTAATGTCATAGCCTGTCTAATAAAATAATCAGATCAACAAACATACAAAAGTCACATAGCTTGTTTTTTGCTATTTTCTGTAATGCTTTATATTTATCTATTAGTCCTATGTGGGTCAGTGGACATGCTGCCTCAGTGGTTAGCACTGTCGCCTCACAGCAAGAAGGTCGCTGATTCGAGTCCCAGCTGGGCCAGTTGGCATTTCTGTTTGGAGTTTGCATGTTCTCCCCGTGTTTGGCGTGGGTGTTCCGTTTTCCCCCACAGTAGAAACATGCTCTACAGGTGAATTGAATAAACTAAATTGGCCGTAGTGTATGTGTGTGTGGGGGGGGTGTTTCCTAATACTGGGTTGCAGCTGGAAGGGCATCTGCTGGATAAGTTGGCGGTTCATTCCACTGTGGTGACCCCTGATGAATAAAGGCGCTATGGTGAAGGAAAATAAATGAATGAATTTTTTTTTGTTTTTGTTGGGTGTCTTTCAGATACAATAATGCTTTGTGTTTTGCAGGAGAAAGACACAGTCCAGACTGGACACGTCCTGACAGTAAGTCATTTAAGTAATTTCAGAGCAACAGTAAAAAGTACAGTATGTTGTTATGATAAAAATATTCTAGCAGGGGCAGCACAGTGGCGCGGTGGGTAGCACGTTCGCCTCACAGCAAGAAGGTCGCTGGTTCGAGCCTCGGCTGGGTCAGTTGGCATTTCTGTCTGGAGTTTGCATGTTCTCCCCGTGTTTGTCCAAAGACATGCGGTACAGGTGAATTGGGTAAGCTAAAATTGTCCGTAGTGTATCTGTGTGAATGTGTGAAAAGTGTGTATGGATGTTTCCCAGAGATGGGTTGCAGCTTGAATAAAACTGCATAAAACATATGCTGGATAAGTTGGTGGTTCATTCCGCTGTGGCAACCCCAGATTAATAAAGAGACTAAGCTGAAAAGAAAATGAATGAATGATTATTCTAGCAGAAGCGCCTTTAGGTTAAAGACCTATTCCATGTTCTGTCTTCTGAGTAATTATTAAATAATTAAATAATTTTTGTGTTTTGCAGTGGACACAAGCTCTGATGATGATCTCCCTGAGAGTAAGTGAATAAGACAGAAACATGTGAATGATAGATTTACATCTTACTCTGCTCTCTGTTATTATAATTAATTATTCAGTTAATACTACTGCACCATACATGTGCTTTTATATGATGCTTATTTTATATCACTGTAATTTACACTATAAGTAAAAATAAATTACTCTAACTGCATTTGCGAAGATTCACATGTGACAAATAAACCGGCATCTATGGTATATTCATTGTTTCACAACACATCACTGAAGTAATGAAATGTTTTTTGAAATTATTCAAATCAAAACACACCTTATATTTTTTAACTAAAATTTTATCAAATATGTTAATGATTTAGTGTGCTGTAATACATTGTTCCATGTCTGTTTCTTTCATTTTACATCATGTCAATGTTGTTTATTTCTAGGTCATGGAATAAAAATGATGGGAAAAAACCCAAAGACAAATCTGCATTTAAATTTAGTTTTGCTGGGAAGAAAAGGAGCTGGAAAAAGTTCATCAGGAAACACAATATTGGGGCGACAAGCTTTCATCAAAGCTTATTCCAAAGAATCCACTTCTGCCTTTCATGTTGGTGTGGAATTTGGTAACGTTTGTGGATTACCGATCACTGTTTACGACACACCAGGGTTTTCCGGCACAGAGAATAAGAAAGAGATTCTGATATATGATGAGGTTCTCCGGAAATGTGAATCAGGCTTGTGTGCATTTCTTCTGGTTCTCCCATCAGACAAATTCACTAAAGAAGATCAGCAAACTGTGAGGAGGATTGAGGACCTTCTGACAGAAAAATGCCTTGACAACACCTGGATTATATTTACCAGAGGAGATGAACTGGAGGAAAAAAACAAGACTATACATAAATTCATTTATCAAACTAGAAGCTTGAAGAACCTCGTTGAGAAAGTTGGCAGATTCCATGTGTTCAACAACAACACAAGAGAATCAAGTGACCAAGTGAAGTCTTTGATATCCAAAGTTATCCAGAACATCTTGAAAAATAGTGAGTCATTCGTAACTATTGATTTGCAAAGGTTCACATTAGACATGAAGGAATTAGGCTTCATTTATTGTTTATGGTAGGAATTGTAATAGTTATAACTGTAATAGAGAGTATGATAATAAGGGGTGGCACATTCCCTCACAGCAAAAAGATCGCTGGTTTGAGTCCCAGCTAGGCCACTTGGCATTTCTGTGTGGAGTTTGCATGTTCTCCCCGTGTTGTTGTGGGTTTCTTCTGGGTGCTCCAGTTTCCCCCACAGTTCAAAGACAGTATAGGTGAATTGGATGAACTAAATTGGTCGTAGTGTATGAGAGTATGCGTGAATGAATGTGAGAGTATATGGGTGTTTCTCAATACTGGGTTGCGGCTGGAAGGGCATCCACTGTGTAAAACACATGCCGGAATATTTGGCGGTTCATTCCGCTGTGGTGACCCCTGATAAATTAGAGATGAAGCCGAAGTAAAATGAATGAATGATTATATAATAATAGTTATTGCACAGCAATTGGAGGTTTGAGAAGCAACTAATAAAAACGAACATTTCATAATTTTTAGAAAGCAGGATGGTCGATATATAAGTAGAATTTTATCACTGGTCAATAAAATAATTAAAATAACATTATTATCAACTTCATGATTCTTTAATTCAATTCAATTCAATTCATCTTTATTTGTATAGCGCTTATACAATGTAGATTGTGTCAAAGCAGCTTCACATGGAAGATTATAGTGAATTGAAACAGTGTCAGTTCAGTTTTCAGAGATTAAGTTCAGTTCAGTTCAGTTTAGCTCAGTTCAGTGTGGTGTAATATTCACTACTGAGAGTCCAAACACTAAAGAGCAATTCCATCGATGTGCAGCTCTACAGATCCCGAACCATGCAAGCCAGTGGCGACAGCGGCGAGGAAAAAACTTCACCAATTGGCGAAAGCGAAGATTTAAAAAAAGAAAAAAGAAAAAAAGTCATACTATAATTTATTTTACTTACATTGTTGAAAATAAATAAAAAATGTAAGTGTAATCACTGTAACAAACAGTGTACTTTTCTGTGCACTGAAAGTCTTAAATGGCATCTATGATGAAAATCATCTTTTGTAAGCTGTTTGGACAGAACTGTGTGTAGGTATAGTGTGTCCACAGTCATATTGGAGTGCCATAAAGACAATAAGTCTTTTTTTTTAATTTCCTGACGTCAAAATAGGATCCACATCCCTCCCATTTTGAGGCCGACCACACCGTGACATAGGAGTGTGATTTCCCCGTCCACCATACCTGCCAACACTCCCGTTTTTCCCGGGAGTCTCCCGTATTTCAGACCCGTCTCCCGTATTGTTCTGTCTCCCGGTAAACTCCCGGAATTCCCCCGCCCCCCGCTCCTCAGCATTTTGGTACAGTCCGCGCTGAAACTTGGTGCTTGTGCTCTTTCGGTCGCGCGCTACAGTTCGCGCGCCCCCATCTCCCCAAACCTCTCACTCCTCCCGCTCTTCAGTTTGCGCCAGTGTTGCCAACTTAGCGACAAATTTTCAAAAAAGCGACTAGCGACAAATCTAGCGACTTTTTTGTGTGTTACTGGCGATTTTTATAGACTGTCGTTTGTCCATTACTGTACTGTCCCTACTCTTCTCAACGAGCCTCCAAGAATTTACGAACCAAATGTTGGCAGGTATGCCGCCCACTGAATTGATTGACATCCAGTGGTGTAGTCCTAAAAGAAAACGTGGTGTACTATTACCCACCCCAACCCAAATTTTAAATGAATGTAGGCAAAGAAACATTCATTCATTCATTCATTTTCTTGTCGGCTTTGTCCCTTGCGGGGTCGCCACAGCGGAATGAACCGCCAACTTATCCAGCACGATTTTACGCAGCGGATGCCCTTCCAGCCGCAACCCATCTCTGGGAACTTCCACACACACATTCACACTCATACACTATGGACAATTTAGCTTACCCAATTCACCTGTACTGCATGTCTTTGGACTGTGGGGGAAACCGGAGCACCCGGAGGAAACCCACGCGAACCCAGGGAGAACATGCAAACTCCACACAGAAACGCCAACTGACCCAGCCCAGCCGAGGTTCGAACCTGCGACCCAGCGACGTTCTTGCTGTGAGGCAACAGCACTACCTACTGCGCCACTGGGTTGCCCCTGGCAAAGAAACAACGAAAGTCAAATGTTTCTTTGATTCATTATACATACATACATATACTTTGGAAGTCAATGGTTACAGGTTTCCTGCTTTCTTCAAAATATCTTATTTTGTGTTCAACAGAAGAAAAAAAGCAAAACTTTTAGGGGGGCTAAATAGAAATATAGAGGGGCTTAAGCAACTCCCATGCTGTTTTATAATTTAACTTAATGTTTCAGTGAGACATCACTCAGTTGACTTGTCGTGGTCTTCGAAAAACTCATGAAATTTTCTCACAGCTGCTGCAGTTTTCAGGGGTGGGAATGGCGCAAGTTATACAAAAAGGCTCCAATTGCAACATAATAAGATGCAAGTTAAAAAAACCAAACATTTGGTATACTGTTAAAGGGGACGTGAACATATACATGTACATTAGGGAAGTCTAATCAGCTAAACAAGTGAGTATACCGAGGGTATATGCAATTATTGGTCATCAGCAGTGGTAATACCCAAGCAGCTTGTGGAAAAAAGTAGGCATACTGAGTATACGTGCGTATAGCCCCGACTACACCACTGTTGACATCCGCGTATTAACATGTCTCTGTAGTAACGTGTTTAATCATATCAATAAGACAAGACGTGCACAAAGCAATCGGGATTTAAAGATGCAAAAACATTGCAAAGTTAAACGCATTTGTGTGTCCGCTGTGTGTGTGTGTGTATCTGTGTGTGTGCGTAATGACATTGTGTGTGACTCATCGTTGCAACTTCACAACAAATACATCAAATAATCATTGGTACATTTCTTACTGTAGTATTTCTCATAAACATTAAGTGAGATCTGCCTCCTTCGTGTCTGTCACTGTGCTGTTTATCTGACACAGCTGAGGCGGAGATTGAGGCACACTCTGAGAACCAGCATTAAAGGCACAGGCCACAAAAACAGCCACAGTGTTTTCAAAGCAGAAAATTCAAATGTTCTGAAAGCTGTAATAAATAATCTGATAGGTGTTTTGAGCTGAAACTTTACTGTCACATTCTGGAGACACAAAAGGCTTATCTTAAATCTTAAAAAAGGGGTAAACTAGGTGCCCTTTAAATAAATCAGATAATGCTAGTTTGCAAGATATAGCCAGTATGACATAATATCTCAATAAAATACAGCATAGTAGAAAATGAAAGATTATCTACACACCCAATTTATATGACCAGACAGGTTTTGACACAATAGCTCTCAGCACTGTTAAAATAAAAGTCACAAAACAACATCAACAACATATGGCCAAGTAAAAAATTTAGTATTACAATATGTAAAATACATTTTGTGGTAAAAAATAATATATATTATAATAATTGTCTGATCTGTTTTCTTTTTTTCATATAGTGGCCAAACAAACACAGCAGAACATGACTGTGAACAAGCAGAATCTTCCTGTCTCTGATCTCTCAACAATGAGGATTGTTCTTCTCTGTAAAACTGGAACTGAGAAAAGTACAGCTATAAACAGTATAGTGGGAGAGACTGCAGTTACCCTACAATCTTTCAGGCACACCACTGTTTCAGGCAGACCTGTGTCTGTAATTGAAACACCAGGATTATTTGACACGCAGATCGACCCTGTAGACTTCATGGTTAAGATGGGAAGAAGTGTTTATTTATCCAGTCCTGGACCTCATGCCTTTCTCATTGTGTTTCCCATCAATGTTACAATCACCAAAGAGGATCAGCAGATTCTTCAGATCACTGAGGTCATGTTTGGTGAGAAGGCATTAAAATACTGCATCATTCTCCTCACTCATGGAGAGCAGATGACAAGGTCAGTAGAAGATCTGTGTGAGGAGAACAAGGTTTTAAGACATCTAGTCAATCAGTGTGGAGGCAGATTTCATGTCTTCGATGATAAAAATAGCAACATCGGACAGGTCAGTGATTTGCTGCAGACGATTGACACAATGGTACAGAAGAATGGCGGAGAACATTACAATAATGAGATGTTTGAGTGTTACAAAAATGAGAGTGTGTGGTCATATTGGACATATATTGCTATTGGGGCTGCTGTCGGAGCTGTTGCTTTTACACCTGTTGCTGCTGCCGGTGCTGCGGTTATTGGTGGAGCTATTAGTATTGGAACTGTTGCTGGAGCTGTTGCTGGCGCTGCAGTTGGTGGAGCTGTTGCTAGAGCTTCTGGTGCAAAGAAAAGCCAAAGCAAGCAAGAGGAGCCAAAACAACAGGAGGAAAATGAAGAAACACAGCAGATAAAGACATAAGAGACTATTAAAAGAAAAAGAGAAGAAATGATCAACAACATTGCTAAACAGCTAATGAAAAAGATGTATTATACACTATATATATTGTCATTAGTGACATTTAAAAAGTGATTAGCTACTTAAAAGTTGACTTTAATTAAAAAAGTGTGTAAACACATTGCAACTTGAAGCTGTTAAGTTGACTTAACTAACTTAATTTTTTATAATTATATACATAGTTTATTTATTTACTGATTTGGCAGCATGTTTACTCAATCATTTTAAATTCAATTCAATTCACCTTTATTTCTATAGCGCTTTTACAATGTAGATTGTGTCAAAGCAGCTTCACATGGAAGATTATAGTGAATTGAAACAGTGTCAGTTCAGTTTTCAGAGATTAAGTTCAGTTCAGTTTAGCTCAGTTCAGTGTGGTTTAATAATCACTACTGAGAGTCCAAACACTGAAGAGCAAATCCATCGATGTGCAGCTCTACAGATCCCGAACCATGCAAGCCAGTGGCGACAGCGGCGAGGAAAAAACTTTACCAATTGGCGAAAGTGAAGAATTAAAAAAAACCTCGAGAGAGAGACCTTGAGAGAAACCAGGCTCAGTTGGGCATGATAATTTCTCCTATGGCCAAACGTCTTGTGCAGAGCTGCAGTCTAGGCACCGGAGGCTGGAGAACGCTGGACCTCAGCGAAGACTTGTCTGTCCATGGAGCGTCACAGGAATCAGTCTCATGCTCTACACTCCTCCATGACCACCGCAGCAGCTGCTCAGGATACGGCCTGGTCCAGGATTATGGAAACCTTGGGATCAAGTAAAGTCAGCTAATTTTTTTTACAGGGGCAGGTAACTTGGGCCTGTTAAGTTGACTTAAATTTTTATAATTATGCTCATAGTTAATTTACAAATGTTTAATCACTCCGTTTATGCAACGTCAACTAATCACTTTAAAAGCATCAGGTTTACTCACTTTTTAATGTAAAGTCAACTAATCACTTTTTTACAGGGACATGTAACTTGGGCCTGTTGAGTTGACTTAACTTCATTTTGTATAATTATGCACATAGTTCATTTACGAATGTTTACTCACTCTGTATAAGCAAACTCAACTTATCTCTTTAAAAGCAACAGGTTTACTCTCTTTTTTATATAAAGTCTTATTACGGGGAAATACCCAATTTTTTACATTTTCATATATTCATATATTGTTGTTTTTATTCATATATCAAATCTTTTACAGTATTTGCATATGTATTAATCTATATATATATTACTAAGTTTATAGACACTTCACATATCCAGGATTCTCAGCAGCAGAAGTCGTCACATCTGGGCAAATCTTAAGAGTGTATACAAGTATAGATTTATAAATGTATTATAGAAATAAATCAAACACTTAAAAACATTCAAGGATTTAAGAAGCTGAAGACCTTTATATGCGTTATTACTGTCTTGTAAAAATGGTCAATTGTCTTCAATTTTATCATCTGTTTGGGGTGAAGGGGGTCTTCAAAAAACTTATATCTACGTTCCAGGCTGCTTTGAACCTTTTTTTTGTTGGGAAAAGCACTGTACAAATACATTTTAATTGAATAAAAATGTGCTGCGTTTAACCTGCTATGTTTAACCTGCTACGTTTCCAACATTGCTTTAACTTCTTACTTTCCCATATTGTATTTGAACTCTTTTCTCAGTGATAAACTGTATGCATGATGTGTTTGGGCGGCACAGTGGTTAGTACTGTCGCCTCACAGCAAGAAGGTCACTGGTTTGAGTCCCTATTGGGCCAGTTGGCATTTCTGAAAAATGCTGCGTTCTTCCTGATGGTGGCTTCAAGCATTTATAACTGAAAATTATGTTAACATTAAAGCATTCATACAAGGATTTATTGTTTTTCTTATTTGTTTATATATATATATATATATATATATATATATATATATATATATATATATATATATATATATATATATATATATATATATATATATATATATATATATATATATATATATATAATATGCATAAAGACTTTACAAATATACTTTGCACAATACAAATAGAACAGATTTTAATACAAATTTCAGCAAATAAACAACCTTATTGTGTTTATGCCTTTATTAAGATTTTCATGGTAATGTTTACTTTCACCATCTCATTTAGGCAAACTCCTGAAACAAATAAGTTATATCTCTGAACTTTAATAATAAATCTATATAAAATGCTGCACTTCCCACCTCCTTTATTCAGCCGACTTCTGGGACTTCTCAAGCGAGTTCGGTGCTCAAGTCTGCATCGGTGCGTTCTTGATATCAAGAACACATCCAGGAACTTTCACACATCCTCCGTTTTTGCGACCTTAAGTTTTGGAACTGAACTTTGGCTGTTGATGATGACGTTACACAAGAATGCATAATGAGAAACAGCCTTCTTCCTGTCCTGGAAATTAATGTTTTTTCGTGAAGCACAAACAGCTAGCCTGAACCACTGGAGTCACACAGACTGATGTTCAATGATGTTTACACTACGTGAAGTTTATTTATAAACTAATTTCGAGAGGATCACGTGCTTATGATTGCTTGCAGCCAGCCCCGCATTATCCAATTTATGATTCACCAATCAGACGATTCCTAAGCCACTTTAAATACCCTAAGTTCCATATAACAGCCATCTTCGTTTTGAAGAATCCCCTCTACCACCCCTAGTCCTCCTCCTTTTCCTGATGGGTGACACAGTGGCCCAGGGGTTAGCACTGTTGCCTCACAGCAAGAACTTCACTGGTTCTAGTCCTTACCAAGCCAGCTGAGGTTTCTGTGCAGAGTTTAGATGTTCTCTCCGTGCTCACGGGGGTTTCCCCCAGGTTCCCCGGTTTCCTCTCACCGTCCAAAAACATGCAACTTAAGTTGATTTACTAATCCAAATCAGCACCATAGACATGCTCCTAGTATGTAGTTATCTTTTAAGAGCAATCACTATCTGTTCATTAGCTACTACGGCAGGGGAGATCTCGAGATCTACCAAAGCTCAAACTCCCCTCTCGCCTTGCAAACGGAAGGGAGCCCCGGGCTCGAGGATCTTATGAGCTCAGGGCTCTCTCCCGAGACAGCATGCCAAACAAGCTTTAAATCAATCATCAGCTAAGTGTGAACTCTTGAACTTTCTGGACATTTGAAGTGAAAGGTATATAGACTGTCAGACACCTGACAAGTTTCAATTTAAATATATTAATTTGGGTTCCAACTGGATGAATGGAGGTCTGGTGTTTGGACATTTCATTTTTGGGTGAATCCTTTAGGATTTTCTTAAAGCAGAACTTAGGAAGTTAACTATCTTCAAGGTGATTATGTTGTCAACTACAATTTAGTGACCAGTCAATAACATTCATAAAAAATCTTTAACTGGCCTCTTCTTCTTCAACTCCCTCCACTCATGGAATCAATAGTGGCTTTGCATTGCAACCTATGTAACAGAGGCAACTTAAAAACTGCAAATTCTGCCAGGAGTACTCAACCCTGTTCCTGGAGATCAACCTTACTGCAGATTTCAGTTGCAACCCATATCAAACACACCTGTCTCTAATTATCAAGTTCAGGTCCTAATTAATTGGTTCATGTGTGTTTGATCAGGATTGGAGCTGAACTGTGAAGGAAGGCAGATCTCCAGGAGCAGGGTTAAGCATCTGATTTACACCCTTCAATTTTTCAAGTTTTTTTGTTCTGTTAACCACAATAGATGATATTTAAAATAATTTTGAAAACCTGTAACCATTAACATTATTAGTAGGATAACAAATATTATGGAAGTCAATAGTTAGTGGTTTGGAAAAATTAATTAGATTATTGCATATTACATTGACCAGGGGTGTCCAAACTCGGTCCTGGAGGGCCGGTGTCCTGCTTAGTTTAGCTCCAACTTCCTTCAACACACCTGCCTGGAGCTTTCTAGTATACCTAGAAAGAGCTTGATTAGCTGGTTCAGGTGTGTTTAATTGGGGTTGGAACTAAAATATGCAGCACACTGGCCCTCCAGAACCGAGTTTGGACAGCCCTGGCATAGACATATAAACACATATAAAAAGTTAGGTAATACAGTTTTCTAATTTGTCCTGATCATTTATCTTCAATGGGGCATTTCATTTATATATTTGTTATTAAAATAATGTTAATTAATATCGTTTTTACTTTATAATCATGTTGCTATTACAGTAATGTAGAAGTTGTATTTACTACAATATAATGTTCAATTGTCACCGCAAAACATGCTTCCCCGTGTAATTGCAGTCCCCTGTATTCCCAGCCTCTGTCTATAGTCCCTCCCCGCCTCATTGGTGCTGATGAGAGGGACTGGAGCGCGTCACCGACCTCGCGCGCGCTCCACGTATGACACGCGCATTCTGCAGGAGTGGCGCGTCTTTGCAGGCTGTGCGAGATATACTAAACATAGACAATTCACCTCAACGAGTAGTTATACCATCGCTTTATCTGACATAAGCACGGACAGATTGCTTTAAGCGCGATAGTGAAGCGAAACAAAGCAGCTGCTATGGATCCCGAGCGCGCATCAGTGCCCGTGAGAACGGTAAACACGCGCGGGTGTGACCCAATGTGTTTTCAATAGGGCAAAAAACGCGACCGTGGCAGAAGAATGGGCTACTCGGATCCCACAGCTAGTAGGGATCTGCTTGGAAACAGATCCCTGTGTTTTATTTTTATATGCGCTTTCGGACTGGTCACCTTATTGCAGCAAATCCTCTATGGCAAGAACTACATTAAAAGGTAAGCTGGATTCTGATGGCTTTATCAACGATGCATGAATGGTTATCAATATAAATGTGTATTATTAGATAAAGCAAGTATTATGTAGTCATACTGCACCCATATTGCTCCAAAATCTCTTTTAATTCATGCCATACACAGTCTCTCCAATGACTGTCTATGCAGCGAGATGCTTAAGTCTGTTTTTCTTCTTCCTTTTTTCTTGTCTTGGTTTGTTTTTCTATCTTCAGTCCTTTTAAACAGCTCATACATCTTGCGTAAACCTGTGTGACAGCAAAAAAAAAAAAGCATATAGCGCAGACCCTAACTGTGTCTTTAGGCTGTGAAGAAAAGCAGTGCACTGGAAGACTGTGATGTAGCCTCGGTTTTTATATATACTGTATGTTAATTTTTGCATGAGCACTAGCCTAGATTTATGCACTAGCAATTAATTATGCATTTAAATCATCAGTGGTCTTTCACAAGACCCAGATTTCATGGCTTTTTATAGGGCCACTTGCATTGAAATGACATCATACTGTGAGTATAAGTGCTGGAGGGTCAATCATTTTAGCTTTTATTATTTTGGGACCGGAGGTAAGATGGCTCAGCATTGCGAGGGTGTATGAGAGTGCGTGTGTGTGTGTGTGTTTGTCTATGTAAAATGGCGTCTCTCTCGTAAGAAGCGCCCCCCTCCCACCCCCTCAGTGCATTATGGTTCCTGCGTCCCAGCAGATGCCCATATGCTGAATTGGAGCTTTCTCACACTCCCACCTGAACCCCGTCCTGCGTCTAACACACACTCAGCATTCATGACATCAGAGCCGATTGCATGAATGCTGTCCTGCTGAAGTGGAGAGAAAACAAGCGCAGAGTGCTTTCGGCTTCATTTAACACGGAAAATGCAGATGAGAGTAAAAGGAGATCGAATTGAGACATCTGAGTATTTTGCTTTTCAGATTTTCTTAGAAAATAACACCTTGATGACGGTATAAAAGTGGTCAGCGGGATGGCATCTTCAAAAGCGTAGCTCTTAGCTTAAAAATGCTGGGTCAAATCTGGACAAACACAACATTGTGTTGATTTTTTCAATAAAATTTAAATTACTCTTCTTTTTTTTTAACCCAGCAGTTGGGTTTGTCCATATTTGATCCAACATCATGTTACAAAAATCCATTTTTTTTTGATAGTAGCCTATTATTTGTACCTGAAGGGTTTTAGTGATGTTTGCCAAATGTCAAATGTCGCTGTATTTACTGTTGCTAAATGGCAAAATGCATTTATTTTCCTGAATTTAATTGAATGACAAACTTTAAAATCTCAAAGGCAGTATTAAACCTGGCATCAAGCTAATGGGATTTCATAATAGAGGTTGTCCTTTGACATAATGTACTTTAGGTATTAATATGCAGCTTTATGGTATACCAATATGGACCCGTCAGGTACACAAATGTACACACTAAAAATGCTGGGTTGTTGTAAGCCAATGTTGGGTCAAATATGGACAAAGCCAACATTGGCTTAATTTTTCCAATTAAATTTAAATGTTTTAACCCTATTTGACCCAGCATTGGCTAACAACAGCCCAGCATTTTTGTACCTAAAGGCTCTATATTATATTACTTATTAGTATATAAAAAATGGAAAGGGTACACCATACTGTAATTTTTAAGTAATAATATGCAGCTTTATGGTACCAATATAGACCAACATAGGTACAAAAATGTACATTCTAAAATATTCTGGGTTGTTGTAAATGGCAAAATTCATTTTTTTTCCTGAATTTAACTGAATGACAAGCTATAAAACTGTTTAAAATCTCAAAGGCAGTATTAAACATGGCATCAAGCCAATGGGATTTCATAATAGAGGTTGTCCTTTGACATAATGTACTTTAGATATTAATATGCAGCTTTATGGTATACCAATATGGACCCTTCAGGTACACAAATGTACACACTAAAATGCTGGGTTGTTGTAAACATATTAATGTATCTATTTTTCAGGTACAAATATGTATCTTTATATTTAATTATTTCCATATTTATTTATATGTCCATACTTGACCCAGCATTGGTTTAAACAACCCAGCATTTCTTGAGTGTACATTTTTGTACCTAAAGGGTCTATATTATACCGTAATATAAATCACACTGTACTTTTTAGGTACTAACATGCAACTGTACTAATACCAATATGGACCCTTCAGGTACATAAATGTACACTCTAAGAAATGCTGGGTACCCAATGTTGGGTCAAATATGGACAAGCCTAACATTGTCATTTTTTTTCTAAATAATTGAAATGACACGTTTTAACCCATTGTTTTGTTTGTCCATATTTAACCCAACCAATGGGTTTAAAAAAATGTAATTTCAATTTAATTAAAAATTGTATGCAACGTTGGGTTTTCTATATTTGACCCAACATTGGTTTACAACAAACCAACATGTTTTGTACCTGAAGGGTTTATATTATACCATAAAAGTAAATATTAGTATATAGAAAATTGAAAGGGTACACCATACTGTATATTTTAGGTACTAATATGCAGCTTTATGGTAACAATATGGACTCTTCAGGTGTCTATATTTGTCTATATTTATTTATATGTACCCTTCAGATACATAAATGTACACTCTAAAAAAATGCTGGGTTGTTGTAATTGGCTCCATATTTGACCCAATGTGCCCAACATTGCCTCAATTTTTCCAATTAAATTTAAACACTTTTTAATCCATTGGTTGGGTTTGCCCATGTTTGACCCAACATTGGTTTACAGCAACCCAGCATTTTTTAGATAGCAGCCTACATTTATTATACCTTAAAGGTCGTTATTGGTATCATGAAGGTGCAAATTAGTATCTAAACATTTACTGTATACTAAAAAGTACATGCGACTGGAGCACCCGGAGGAAATCCACACAAACACGGGGAGAACATGCAAACTCTACACAGAAATGCCAACTGACCCAGCCGAGGCTCGAACCAGCCACCGTGACACTCCCAATACATATTAGTATATAACAATCTGAAAAGGAACACCATAATGTATATTTTAGGTAATAAATGCAGCATTATTGTACCAATATGGACTCTTTTTTTGTCCATATTTATTTATATGTCCATATTTGACCCAACATTAGTTTACAACAACCCAGCATTTCTTGAGTGTACATTTTTGTACCTGAAGGGTCTATATTATACCATAATATACACCACACTGTCATTTTTAGGTACTAACATGCAGCTTTATGGGACCAGTATGGACTCTTCAAGTACATAAATGTACACAAAAAATGCTGGGTTGTAGTAAGCCAATGTTGGGTCAAATAAGGACAAAGCCAACATTGGCTTAATTTTTCCAATTAAATTTAAATGTTTTAACCCTATTTGACCCAGCATTGGTTAACAACAGCCCAGCATTTTTGTACCTATATATTATATTACTTATTAGTATATAAAAAATTGAAAGGGTACACCATGTTGTAATTTTTAGGTAATAATATGCAGCTGTATGGTACCAATATAGACCAATATATGTACAAGAATGTACATTCTAAAAAATTCTGGGTTGTTGTAACCCAATGTTGGGTCAAATATGGACAAACCCAAAACTGCATCCATTTAAATTGAAATGACACTTTATAACCCATTGGTTGGCTTTGCCCATGTTTGACCCAACGTTGGTTTACAGCAATCCACCATGTCTTGTACCTGAAGAGTCTATATTACACTATAAAGGTACATATTATATAAAATTGAAAAGGTACATCATACTGTAATTTTTAAGTAATAGTACACACATTTATGGTACCAATATGGACTCTTCTGGTATCCATATTTGTCCATATTTATTTATATGTCTATATTTGACCCAACATTGGTTTACAACAACCCATCATTTTATGAGTGTAAATGTTTGTACCTGAAGGGTCTATATTATACAATAAAGAGACATATTAGTATATAAAAAATTATGCAGCTTTGTGGTACCAATTATGGACCCTTCAGGTACAAAATGCTGGGTTGTTGTAGACCAAATGTTGGGTTGTGTTTTTCTATATTTGACCATACTTTGGGTTACAACCCAACATTTTTAAACTGTACACCATACTGTATTTTTTAGGTACTGATATGCGCCTTTATGCAGTGTTGGGGAAAGTTACTTTTAAAAGAAATATATTACAATCTTGAGTCACTTTTTAAAAAGTAATTAAATCTGTTATGTAATTTTTGCTTTTTTATTTGATCTGGGCTTCAGATTATAAATTATAACTTTAAAAAGTAACTTTTCCCTACACTGCCTTTATGGAATACGGACCCTTCAGGTACAAAAATGTACACTGTATTGTTGTAACCCAATGTTGGGTCAAATATGGACAAACAAAACCATTTGGGGTAAAATGTGTAATTTTATTTCAGTTGAAATAAATTGTTGGGTTTGTCTATATTTGACTCAGTGCTGGGTTATTACAATCTAGACGTTTTTTAGAGTGCTGTATTTTTAGGTACTAATATGTACCTTTAGCGTACCAATATGTATACCAATATGGCTTTTCAAAACATACCACCAAAGTGTTTGTGCCTTTTTATTTCTGCGAGTGTATGTTTTGGTTTACTTGGAACAGATCTGTAAGGAAAAATGGAGCTCAAATTTCTAAAAAAGAAAAACATATGCTTGCTCTTCCTATCAGGGTTTTGCTGTTTTTAGTGGTGTTTGCCGAGGCAAGTGTTGCTGTATATTTACTATTGGTAAATGTTAAATTCTGTGTTTCCCATTAGGAATTTGACTGAATCCTTGACAAACAACTAACTGTTTCAAATCTCCGAGCGTGTCGAGCCTTTGAGATTTCATAATAGATGTTTTCCTTTGCAGTAACTCGTTTGAATTTAAATGTATTATCTTTCTAACCCTATATGCTGTATGTTAGATGACAAACCTCTTGTTTTAATAATTATAACTGTTTAATGCTCCAAAAATTTGGGGCTAAATTCACTGAGAAATGGATAGAAATATTCATTCTCAAAATGAGGTATACTCATTTATGCTGACCACTGCGTATGCAACTTATTTCTTTATTTCTTTAGAGCGAAAAACATTTGTATGCAGCAAACACAGTCCCATATATATATATATATATCCGACAGTGAAGTTATTTAGATTTTTACAGCACATTAAGCTGCCTACAGTTACATGCCGGCCTAGAGATTCTGACAAATGCATGCATTAATAATGCATCTGCAGAATTGAATAAAACGTCCTCTTATATGCTCCTGCCAGCTTATATCACAACTCAGAATTAAAAGCACAATATGTACGATTTTTTCAATGAAATATCCAAAAACCACTAAAACAGCGTTATATATATTTTGCAGACTTATGTACCTCCATTATACCAAATGTTTGGAAGAATGTTCAAATACAGAGAAATAAGCAGTTTTACTAGAGACTAAGTCTGAGAGGAGCATTATAACAGAAGCCTGAAATGTATTTAGTCTGATAAAACAGCGCTGCTTCTTCTCTACGTGATCGCGAGCTGAAGAATCAGAAGAACCAGACTTAGGCATAATAAAAGCTCGGCTAATTTTGTCTTGCTCGTCTCTCATCAGGAATTATTTCAGTGTTTCTTATTTCACTTCCACATTTTTTAGCCTAAAGGCTAATTTTTAGTCAACGTGTTCTCTAGTTCGCTTGAGTGCACGTGGCGAATGTGACGTCATCGCAGTGTTTGCGGAGGTTCGATTTGGATGCGCGTGACATGATTTCATCTGGCGGAGCGCACAACTTTTTTTGAGACTCGAGCAAACAGTTCGCACAGCGCCGCATTTGATTTGAGTTGAATATGAAACACTTTGAAGACATTTTTTCTGAAACAGGTACGACTATACAGACATCTCTATAATCCGTCCATGCGTGATCATAGGGATAACCAGATGGCCAATTATTTGGCTGGAAATTGCAACAGCCATGGATGGGAAAGGTAGAATGTTTTTGTAAAAAAAAAGTTTAGAAAAACCTGGGCGATAAGTTTGTTAAAACCAAGAAGAGAGGCCATGGCAAAAGTGGAGACCCAGAATATGTTTTTTCACCATTCATAGGTTCTACACTGAGGTATATATTACAATTTTGAATTTAAAACAATTTAATAATTACAAAACTAATATGAAATAACAAATTATTTCTTTGAAGCAGCGCGGTGGCGCAGTAGGTAGTGCTGTCACCTCACAGCAAGAAGGTCGCTGGTTCCAGCCGTTTCTCTACTTCAGACTACCATGATAATACGTGTTTCGTAGTCTCGTATAGGATGTAATGAAGACACCTATGTTTGTTGTGAATATACTCCCTCTAGTGGTGAAAATTGCACTCTGCACTTTAAAAAACATGGTATGATGGAATTGGCCTCCATAATTCTCAGCTGGTTGGAGCAGTTATATCTAAAAATAAAAAAAATACTGGCCAAGTGATCGCTGCATATAAACGTTTGCGCATATAAATCAATTCCCAACAAGGTTGTTTTAGCATCAATTACACTAGTGCCAGATGTATTAATCGGCCTCTGCAGTCTTGTGCCAAGCTTGAAATCTCCCCCTTTTTCCTGGAGATATTGATCTCCTAAGTGCCTGTAACATGCAGAAAAAGTATTGACATTCGGCTTCTTCTTCAGCGGTGACCTCTTCATTATCCGCTCCACTGCAGAATCGCGTCTGTCCTTCGTATGCGATCTTTCTCTCTCTCTCTCTCTCTCTCTCTCTCCACATTAGAAGCTGAGGTTGCGTTTCTCGTCCTGGTCAGTGAGTGTTCACATGAAGAGCTGATGTCCACATTAAACTGATGCTTTCAGTATATACATGTAGAAAATGGCTGTCCATGCCACACATTTAAAAATACTATAGTAATGTTTAGTAAATATATATAAATGTATATATTATAGCATTTCCCAGTACTGGGTTGTGGCTGGAATGAATCTTGTGCCGCGAAGGATCCACTAGTTGTATCCTTCATTACCTGGGAAACGAAGGACGCATGTTGAGGCTACGTTTGAAGAAGCCTTCAAATTTTTTTTTAATGAGGCAGCCGTTGCGCCTGCATCTTTTGGAGAATGAAGCCTCTCAAATGAGACACAGCTACTGTAGTGTTCACTATAAGTTAATATTTTTCACGTGGGTCTTCTACAGTGTATTTATTCATTCATTTATTTATTTTATTAGTGTTCTTTTCTGAAAAATATAATTTATAGATGACAAAATGATTCCTGACCACACAGGTACATGGAAATGACTACAAATTCAGGCCATGCATGCCAGGCCAATAGTGGAGTTGTTGTTTTGTTGTCAAGTTCTCAAGGGTGCACATGCAAACGATGTCGCCATTTCTCCCAAAATCTTTAGTTTATGCAGAAATAATAATAATAATTCCTTACATTTATATAGCACTTTTCTAGACACTCAAAGTGCTTCACACACATTTTTGGAGGGAATCTCCTCATCCGCCACCAGTGTGCAGCATCCACCTGGATGACGCGACGGCAGCCATATTACGCCAGACCAGTGGTGTAGTCCTAAAAAAAAAAGGTGATGTACTATTAAACCCGTCTGAAATTTTAAATGAAATTGGCAAAGAAACGACGAAAGTCAATGCTTCTTTGATTCATTAGCTATATATATATATTTTTACATCAGTTATCTGTAAATATTAACCTCCACAAAAGGAAAAACAAATACTATGTCAATGTAAGTCAATGGTTACAGGTTTCCAGCTTTCTTCAAAATATCTTCTTTTGTGTTCAACAGAAGAAAAAAGACAAACCGGTTTGGAACAAGTAAAGGTTGAGTAAATGATGACAATTTTCATTTTTTGCGTAAACTATCCAATTAAAAAGAAAAAAAAATTCAAACAAATTTGTTCGTTTTAAAGGGAGATGCTAATAGTCTAATCTTGTTTAATGATTTATGTTTAGCTAATAGTGCTCCCCCCAGAATCCTTGGAGATTGGCTGTATTTATACAGTATGTAGCTTATTTAATCATTTTAATATATAAAAAAAAAGAGTCAATCAAGATAGAGACAACAATTTAGTTGACATGGAAAGACGTATATATATTTTGAACTTACTTTCTTTACTGGCTTATTACTTTACATTTAATAGGTTCCTTTAAACATCAGTCAGCCATTATGTTTGATTGTCACATTCGTGCATGATTGTTTTAAACCAAACTATTAGGAGTCTGTCTTCTGTTGTCGCTATTATATACTAGTAGTTACCCTTTTAAATCGCATATTGTTACTCGATTTATGAGTAGTCTTTGCCTCATCGTTTTTAGTGTTTTATATATAGTGTCGTTCCCTGTAGCGGTAGGCACGATTAAGATATGTGAAATATTGTTTTACAGGGGCGATTTTTAGGATTTCTCTCGCCCTGGATAGATGTGGTTTGCTGATTAAATAAAAAACGAGCTGAAAACGGAGAGGCGGAAGTCTGGCACTGTTTATATATATCAAAATTAAAGGGGACTGAGGCGATCATTTAGTAGTGTACAGTTCATGAGCTAATCGCAAAACCTTTAAGGGTGCTGAATAGGAGGGCTAAAGCGACACCCATGCGGTTTCATAAATTTACCTGTCCTGAACATTTCAGCGAGACATCATTCAGTTGACTTTGAAAAACTCTCACAAAATTTTCTCACAGCTGCTGCGATCATCAGGGGTGGAGAATAGCGCAAGTTAAACAAAAATGCACCAATTGCAACAAATTAAGATGCCAGTTAAAAAAACCTTTGGTATACAGTTAAAGAGCACATGAATACACATAAATTAGGGAAGTTTAATAAGAAAAACAAGTGAGTATACCGAGGGTATACGCAATTATTGATCGACAGAAGTGGTAATACCCAAACAGTTCATGGAAAAAAGTAAGCATACTGAGTATACGTGCGTATAGCAAGGACTACACCACTGCGCCAGACCACACACCAGCTGATTGGTGGAGAGGAGACAGAGTGATGAAGCCAATTATGATATGAGGATGGTTAGGCAAATTTTGGCCAGGATGCCGGGGTTAAACCCCTACTCTTTTTCAAAGGACATCCTTGGATTTTTAATTACCACAGAGAGTCAGGACCTCGGTTTAAAGTCTCATCCGGCTCACTGACAGTATAGTGTCCCCTTCACTATAATGGGGTGTTAGGACTCACATAAAATGTTAAATGATAAATATATTGCTTTAAAAATGAAAACCCATTTTAAAACACTGAATTTTCAAAATGTGCAGTAAACAAATGGCCAAAATGCACTTTTGAAATGAAATTAATTTATGTACACATAGCATTAATCCATGTTTGTCATCCTACTACACTGTCTGTTCTGGGAAAATGGACCAAAAACATTAATACCCCAGAAAAATAACATGCACTTATTCAACTTATTTAAATCCTAAAAACATATTTGGTTTTTCAATTTACAATATGTTGCAAGACATGTCTTATCCTCCTAAACGCCATGGAATTGGGATTATTGCTTTTCTTCTAACCTGTTTTTATAATACCAGTGTTTTAATCCGTAAAGCACTGAAGACAAAATGAGCACCAGTAAGATTAATGTCCAGAAATATGCTAAATAAGATGTGCTTGGTAAACATATGCAACATTTGTCCTCAGTTTTACATGCTATTTACTCCACAAAAGTCCGAGATTTAATGTTTGTTGGAAATTATTTAATTTAATAATGAAGCATCCATCAAACTGATTAAAGGTGACTGTAAAAACATTCATAATTTGACTAAACAGTGCAATTTTAAATAAACGCTGTTCTCCTATTAACAGAAACCTGAAAAGGTTTATCAAAACTTCTACAAAATATTTAAACATTTATAATTATAAATGTGGGAGACATGGTGGTTCAGTGGTTAGACACTGTTGAAGCACAGCAAGAAAGTCGCCGGTTTGAGTCCCAGCTGGGCCAGTTGGCATTTCTGTTCTCACCATGTTGAAATGGGTTTCCTCCTGGTACTCCGGTTTCCCCCACAGCCAAAAGATATGCGCTATAGGTGAATTGAATAAACTAAATTGGCCGTAGTGTATGAGTGTGTGTGAATGTGTATGGATGTTTCCCAGTACCGGGTTGCAGCTGGAAGGGCATCCGCTGTGTAAAATATATGCTGGATAAGTTGGCGGTTCATTCCACTGTGGCGACCCCTGATGAATAAAGGAACTAAGCCGAAGGAAAATGAATGAATAAATTATAAATGTTTCTTGAGCAGGACATCAGCGTATTTAAATATTTTTTAAAGGATATTGTGAAGATTAGAATAAAGATGCTGAAAAATTGGCTTTGCATTACAGGAATAAATGTCATATTTACAAATTCTTCAAAGAAAAAACAAGTTATCGGCAGCACAGTGGCTCAGTGGTTAGCACTGTCGCCTCACAGCAAGATGGTTGCTGGTTCCAGTCCAGGCAAGTTGGCATTTCTGTGTGGAGTTTGCATGTTCTCCCTGTGTTGGTGTGGGTTTCCTTCGGGTGCTCCGGTTTACCCCACAGTCCAAACACAAGTCAGGGGTGTTTACAGTCGGTCCTGGAGGGCCAGTGTCCTGCATGTTTTAGTTCCAACCCCAATTAAACACACCTGAACCGGCTAATCAAGCTCTTGCTATACTAGAAACTTCCAGGCAGGTGTGTTGAAGCAAGTTGGAGCTAAACTCAGCAGGACACCGGCCCTCCAGGACCGATGTTGGACACCCCTGCTATAAGTGAACTAGATAAACGTAATTGGCCGTATTGTATGAGTGTGAATGAATATGGGTGTTTCCCAGTACTGGGTTGTGGCTGGAAGGGCGTCCGCTGTGTAAAACATATGCTGAAATAGTTGCTGGTTCAGTCCGCTGTGGCGACCCCTTAAATAGAGACTAAGCTGAAGGTAAATTAATTAATAAAAAAACAAGTTATTATAAATGATAAAAGATATTTCACAGTAGTACTGTTTTAATATGGTTTTATCAAATAAATGCTGTGCTTTCCTTGATTTATTGTGACATTAGTAAAAGAGAAAAGGTCTGAGAGAAAAGGTCCGTCTCTGCATCAACATTCTTATTATTATTATTTTCTTTTTGTGATTCTTTTTTTTTATTTTTTATTATTGAACATTTTGGTTTTGAATAAAGCCCGAGATCCATCCAACAAAAAATTCAAAATTAAAAAATAAAATAAAAAATTAAATAGAATAAAAAAACAGTAATACTGTAATAATAGGTACAAAATCAGGATTGAAACATATCTGACGCAGTCTCTCTCATATTTAACCAAAATTGTACAGTTTTTTTACTGGCCCCATTTATTTTGGCTGTGGTGTATTCCAAACTAATAATGTCCAGTAGATAGAGCCTCCAGGATAGATCAGTTGGATCCAGCCAAAGTTTCAGGATTGTTTTTTTTTTGCAGCAGTCAGAACAACTGACAGAATCTTTCTTTGGTTGATGGATAAGGAAAGTGATGAATCGTCCAGCATGAGAAAAAGAACATTCTTATTTTTATTTTTAAAGTTCACATCAAACTTAAAGTGGACCTATTATGCAAAAATCACCTTTATAAGGGGTTTAAACACAGTTGTGTGGCAACAGTGTGTGTGAATATAACCAGCTTTTAAAGGTAAAAATGTATTAACTTAACTTTTTTATAATCACACTTGATAAAACTCTGCAGAAACACTTTGATTGACATTCTCCATTTGTACGTGTCATCAGAGGGGGAAAGCCACGCTTCCTGTGACCATCTCTCCCTCATTAGCATAGGACATTACTCTTATTTTTCAATCTGCCACTATGCTGACACATAGGCATCTGTAGCTCCGCCCTCTTTTGAAAAGAGCACAATCTCATTTGAATTTAAAGCGACAGTCATCAAAAGGTCACAATTAGGATCAAAGCCTAAAAGGGGCAGTTTCAAAGAGTAATAAAACATTATGTGTGAGGTATTTGGAGCTGAAACTTTACACACACACACGCACGCACGCACGCACGCACACACACACACACACACACACACACACAGACACACACACACACACACACACTCTAGGCACATCAGAGACATCTTGTTAAAATGGCCACAATAGGTTCCCTTTAAAAAATATTCAAATGCTTTTGGATATCAAATAGCAAGTCAAATGCATTTGCAAAATGTATTTCTGAGTGAAACTTTATTTGTGTTGTCCATTGCAATGACATTTTGAAGCATTTAAATACTTCTGGCACCACTACACATGTTTTATATATTCCTGTATTTTCAAATATAATACACAGTTGAGGTCAAAATTATTCACCCTCCTGTGAACTTACTTTTTTTTCAACTTTTTTCCAAATGATGTTTAACAGAGCAAGGAAATTTTTCACAGTATTTCCTATAATATTTTTTCTTCTGGAGAAAGTCTTATTTGTTTTATTTCGACTAGAATAAAAGCAGTTTTTAATTTTTTAAAAGCAATTTTAAGGTCAATATTATTAGCCCCTTTAAGCTATATGATTTTTGATTGTCTACAGAACAAACCATCATTATACAATGATTGCCTAATAACCTAGCCAGCCTAATTAACCTAGTTAAGCCTTTAAATATCACTTGAAGCTGTATAATAGTGTCTTGAATCTTGAATCTTGTCTTAGGATCCTAGGAAATCTGAGGGCTCCCAAATAAATACCTAGAAGTATAAATGATACCTATAAATTATATATGACATTGTTTTCTATGGCAACGCAGTGGCGCAGTAGGTAGTGCTGTTGCCTCACAGCAAGAACGTCGCTGGGTCGCAGGTTCGAACCTCGGCTGGGCTGGGTCAGTTGGCGTTTCTGTGAGGAGTTTGCATGTTCTCCCTGCGTTCGCGTGGGTTTCCTCCGGGTGCTCCGGTTTCCCCCACAGTCCAAAGACATGCAGTACAGGTGAATTGGGTATGCTAAATTGTCCGTAGTGTATGAGTGTGAATGTGTGTGTGGAAGTTCCCAGAGATGGGTTGTGGCTGGAAGGGCATCCGCTGCGTAAAATCGTGCTAGATAAGTTGGCGGTTCATTCCGCTGTGGCGACCCCGCAAGGGACAAAGCCGACAAGAAAATGAAATTGTTTTCTATCATAATTTGTACAGTGAAGGTCCCCCACCTTCAATCATGGACCAGTCCAGCAGTCAAATGAGTAAAAACTTACAGTAGTTTTTGAATCGAAATTATTATTCATTTATTATTTTTAGCTGTGAAATCATCTTAAAGAGGCGGTCCAGAGTGTATTTTTAAGGCTCGGTTGTGTTTATGGGGTGCAAAGCAATGTGTGCTCATGCTTTATTTGTAGAAATTCATGTTATTTTTTCATATATCCTACTTTGATTAAATACAGCTCTTCAGCTAACATGAAAATGACTGTCATATTTCCTAGTTCCTCTAAAGACCCGCTCTCAAGAGGCTCTGATTGGTCATCTAACATAATGTTCTGTGATTCCAGCGCAATCTCACGGTAATTTGTAATTTTAGTGGTTAATTCGTGTAAATTCGTACGATCTAATTCGTACAGTTTAGTACGATTTGCTCATCACCCAATGACGGTTGGGGTTAGGGGTGGGGTTGGGTGCCACGCCTCCTTTTTAAAATCGTACATTTTCGTACGACTCAACTCGTACGAATTCATATGAATTAGCCACTAAACTGACAAAACGTAAAATACTTACGTTTCCTCGTGAGATCAGGCTGCTGATTCACAGATCAGCTCTACATCACCAAGAAGCGCCTATGTTATAACATTACAGTGCCTCTGGCCACGCCCCTTCACTGCGCGGGGCTTGAAGGGTTTATGACATCATTAACCCGGATGTATTTTTTTGTAGTCCCCAAACTTCCTTCGCTGTAGGCTTCATTAAGCTAACTCTGTAAAAACCAATGTGTCCCATTGCATTGAACTTTAAGCATATTACATTCAGAGATGTTGTTTATGTTCACACAGCTACAGTACACATCAATTAAAGTTTAAAATATGATATCGTAGTGGACCACCCCTTTAAGAAAACAAATCATTTTAAAAGTTTGACAAGGTGCTTTACATGTTATTATTATTTTGCATTAAGATAACATGTAAACAAGGAGATCGAATGATATAAGTTGCAAAATAATAATAATTAAAAAAATTTAAGCACAAAAGGTGCATTTTAGGGGAGTCACGGTGGAGCAGTGGGTAGTGCTGTCGCCTCACAGCAAGAAGGTCGCTGGATCGAGCCTCAGCTGGGTCAGTTGGCATTTCCGTGTGGAGTTTGCATGTTCTCCCCATGTTGGCATGGGTTTCCTACAGGTGCTCCAGCTTCCCCCACAAGTCCAAAGACATGCGCTATAGGTGAACTGGGTTAGCTAAATTGTCCATAGTGTATGAGTGTGGGTGAATGAGTGTATGGGTGTTTCCCAGTGATGGGTTGTGGCTGGAAGGGCATCAGCTGCGTAAAACTTATGCTGAATAAGTTGGCGGTTCATTCCGCTGTGGCGACCCCATATAAATAAAGAGACTAAGCCGAAAAGAAATGAATGAATGAATTTAGGTGCATTTTAGAACTGCATTTTAGATTAGAAGTCTAATCTGACAGAGCTGTGTGTGTACTGTATGTGTGTGTGTGTGTGTGTACTGTATGTGTGTGTGTGTGTGTGTGTGTGTGTGTGTGTTTGACATTTTCTGCTGCCTTGAAGGATTAAATGAAACCTTAAACGACCTGCCTCATTTTCTCACTAGTGGGCAACAGTTTTCCCGCCTCAAAGGAGAGGAGGTGGGCAACTGGAGCGGGCTCATTAGTTACCCCGATGATGGAGGGATGAAGCCGGCCAGAAATGGGAGGAAAAGGTACAAAGCAGCACAGAAACCGCTCTACAACACCAACAACAACACAAGAGAGAGATAGAGAGAAAGAGATAGAGAGAATCCCACATTAGCCAATGAACAGCCGCTTGCATGTTTGGACTGAAGACACATCCAATCTCATCAGCCAATCAGATGAGCTCAATTAATGAATCAAGGCAATTTAGGGCCAATCAGAGCACCAGGGCTAATTAGAGGTTCACTGTGATTTTTTCATTGATCGATTTAGGAGGGATTTTTTCCTATTCGCTTTCTCCGAACTACACCGTGGTGCAATTAGCCATTAGCAATCAGCTAAAATGACGTTTGGACATTTGAGAAATTAAGCAAAGTATATGGATTTGTTCACAAATGAATATGTAATCACTAGTTTTGTTGAAAATCGTATGTGAAATTGATTATATTCTCTTATGATACATGTTTATTTCCTAATGGTTGAATTGGGTTGTAATATATTATCAATTCATCCATTATGATTGATTTTTAAATAACAATAGTATGTTTACAGTGGTAAATGACTGTAAACATATTATAAAACAATAGTATTTATGATTAAATATGATATTAATAGCCTGTTACACTGTCCTGCATCTTTCAAATGGCCTTATATTTGATTATATTATAATCTGATATATCTTTTTAATGATTTGGCTTTCTCATGTACATCACCTACATTTTGTTTTGCAAAACAAGAATGAAGATTTCTTCAATTTAAATATTTATGCATCAATAAGAGGTTGAGTTTTGATCTGGGTGATGGTTAGGCATCAAATTAGATTTATAAAAGATATTTTATGCGAATAAAGTCTGTTTTTGGATGTTTCTGAAGTAATTTTTGTGAAAATATCCTTCAGCATAGTATACATTTATCTTGTACATTGGATTCCACTTTAATATTAAACAAACTTGATTAATGTAACCATTTAGCAGAAAACGACATGTTTTACTATAGCTTTTAGACCTAGAGCGCCACCATCTTGGAATATCTCTGTGTCTGACGACACGGGGTTGGTTCCGTTCCATCAGCTGAACAGATACAATGGAAGTAAAGAGCTGAACATGGAGAGTGTAAAGCCTAATTTAACTCAATGCGTGAAGTTGTGGACGTGAAGCTGGTGCAAATACAAGCAGCAGATGTGTGTCTAATATAAAAATATATATTTATTCTATTTTTCTTCATTTCCCTTTTAATTATCGATCATTTGATTCGCTTTGGTCCACTCTCTGTATTACGCTGCCTGACTGCCTTTCTGGGTTTCAACCATGGTAGCAACGGACTGAACACGGAGACTGGACAGCCTAATTTAACTCAATGCATGAAGTTGTGGATGTGCATTGCAGAGCTGGTGCAAATACAACAAATACAAGCATTTTTGTCTTAAGTTGTGTATTTTTCATTTGTTAATACCTTTCGTTTGATGTGCTGTGGTCCACTCTCTCACGTTGCTCCAGCGCTGCCTGACGAGGGGATTTACTTTCAGACTAATGCAATGATTAAAATGATACATGGCTTTACTAAGTCACGTCTGTGTGGATCATGTCAAGACATATTTCCTCTTCAAGTCCATCAACTCGATCTCTCAACATGTATGAAGAATAAAAACCTGCCATGTGAAAAACCGCGCTGATCTTAGTTTGGTTTGAACACGATTGAGGGGAGCAGCTGTAGTAGTGAAAAGTGAAAGTACCCGCCTCCATTACGTCAGTAGTGGACCTTGTTAAAACCCAGACAGGCAGTTAGGCAGCATAATACAGAGAAAGCGCATTAAATGATCAATAATTAAAAAGGGAAAAAGAAAATTAGAATATATATAAATATATATATTTTATATTAGACACACATCTGCTGCTTGTATTTGCACCAGCTCCACGTCCACAACTCCACGCACTGGGTTAAATTAGGCTTTAGAGTCTCCGTGTTCAGTCCTTTACTTCCACTGTATCTGTTCAGCTGAGAGAACGGAACCAATCCCGTGATGTCAGACACAGCGATATTCCAGCCTGATCTCAAGAGGAAACGTAAGTATTTTACGTTTTGTAAGTTTAGTGGCTAATTCGTACGAGTTGAGTCGTACGAAAATGTACGATTTTTAAAAGGAGGCGTGGCACCCAACCCCGCCCCTAAACCCAACCGTCATTGGGTGATGAGCAAATCATACTAAATTGTACGAATTAGATCGTCCGAATTCATACGAATTAGCCACTAAATCAAAAAGTTATGAATTACCATGAGATTGTGTTGGATATACCAAGATGGCGGCATCCTACGTCTAAAAGCTATAGTAAAACATGCCGTTTTCTGCTAAATGGCTATATTGATAGAGTTTGTTTAATTTATTTTCATTAAAATGAAGTTCAATGTACAAAATAATGTTAACCTGACTGAGTGCTTCATTTCCCCTTTAAAATGCTCCAGTGTCCCAGTATCTGTGTTTACACTCAGTAAACAGCGGTGAGTTCGGTGAACTGATGACCTTCACGGCCAATCACAATCATTTCTGTTGAGCACGTGAACACAATGGCATATCAGCGCTGTTAAAGAAAGCGCTAATATGTTAGCAGGAAATAGACACTTTTAAAATTTCAAATTCCAGTATCGTGACAACATAATCCCAAATTGATTAAGTTAACTTCATTGTTG